>BPLR01001094.1:0-87061 GCA_021605095.1 Caerostris extrusa
CGATGCCAAAACACACATGACACGAGTGGGCGCGGGTTAATGTAAACACAAGCGCCGTCTCCTGTTTAGGTTACATCCTAAATAAACACGAAGCAGAAAGTAAATTGGAAGCACATTCAATTGCTTTTCTTCACTGGTGGCGGGATGGATTTCTACCTCTGTCGACCTTTACTGTTGCCCTGAAGCGGTAGAATTTTTTAGTACTTATAGTTTTTATATTGTAAGCGATTTGGGTCTCAGTTTTCACATAAATCCCAAGTCAGTATTATTGTTTAACGAATGTAAACAGAATGCTTTTAAATGAAATGGGTATCAAAGGGGTTAATTAAATCAATTAAAAATAGGGAGTATTGTGTATTTTAATAAAGCTTTTTCGAAGAGATTTTAAACAACTTTATATATTAAGTAATAAAATTAGTATATTATAAAAGTAGTAAAGTATAGCCACTAATATTTACAATTATTTGTTGATTTTGGCATCATATGATGTCACGACTTTAAATCTGAGCAGCGATTGGTCTCTTAATATTTTTTAAAAGTGACGTCACGTTCATGTCACAATTTATTATTTTATAATTGAATTATACCTAAAAGCGCTGAATTAACTTAATTTTTTCAATATATTTTCGAATTCTGTTTAAGTTCTGTTAAAATATTTATTTAAATCCTAAATTTATTATTTGTAAAAAAATATAGAAAATGCTTGTTAAAATGAAATTAGTATGATAATAATAACTTAATTAAGAAAGGAATTCTTGTTTTATTTTTAACTGTGTTTTAATGAATTTGTCTACCATTAAATTTATCTTAGATTTTTTTATTTTTAGATTAGAGAATTTTAATAGAGTTTAAAAATACAAAAAAATCTCATATGGGAGAAAAAATTGGCTCATTTAATCGTGATGATGATGATGATGATAAAAATTTTTCATAAATGAAATTAAATTATAGCTTTCATAAATAACAATTTTAAATCTAATTTAATTTTTAATTCCTTTATCATTTAAATCATTTTAATTTAAATGATAAAACTTAGCTGAACAACAAGTAACTTCTTGATTTTGTTTTTTACATATGACGTTTCATCCATGTCACAAATCATGATTTTATGATTCATTGTTACATACGAAAGGTGAATTGGTTTTTTAAAAATTTTTGTTTGGAAACAGTGTTTAGATTTCAGTTTCATAAATGTCCTGGGTTTATTATTACTCAAAAAATATCAAAATAAAAAAGGTAACGATTTACCTAAAATAATTTATTTTTGTGTTTTTTACTCAAATATTTACAAATGGATTTTTGTTCTAATTAAATTTTTGTATGAAAATTTTATTATGAATTGCAGAAAAAACATGTCTTAAGCGTAATTATCATAATTTTTATTGTCCATATGACATTACGGTTTTTCAAACTGAACAAGAAAAAATGCTATTTTAATTTTATGACGTCATATTACGCGTCAAAGATCTCGACAGAGGTCTGATGCCATCTTTGTCGTCAAAGTTCTGATTTTTATTAATTTTTAAAAATATAACTAGAATGCTAAAAATGTTTTAAAAATAAATTAAAAAATGAATGATACTAAAATCATAAATTATATATAAATAATTAAAATGGACTATCATTAATGTGGATATGAAAGATGTTAATTTAAATTATAAAATATGTGAAAAAAATTAAATTTACGAAAATGATTTCTTTTCAAAATAGTTTTATAACGTATTTCATTCTTCATCTAATTTTTAAGGTGGAAAAAAATATGATTATGTTATTTTTTTGTTAATTATTTTGAGATAAAAACCGCCTGCAAAGATTATTTATCAAAAAAGACATTCTCATACAGTCTGGTTATAATTGATATCGTTAATGATTTTTCAAACATGAATAAGAATGATGTATAGCTTTTGTTCTGATTGTGACATTACAACTCACTTCAATAATAACTCAATAATGCTAATAATAATTCAATAATAATGTTTTATAGTTTATTGTCACCCCCAAGCGGTAAATTTGTTTCTACTAAAAATCATTAATCTTACGAACTCACCACAGAAAACACAACTAAAGCAACTATATCAAAATTAGTCACTTTTTCCTATTCAAAATGTGGTAAACCCTACCAGGATTCATATATTTATGACATTACAGAAATTAAGATTAAATAACCCTATGTGGGACAACATTAACAAAATTATAAAAAAAAAATTACCACTCAAATTAATTTATAGAATAGCATGTCTATCGATGCAATTTTTAAACTTTCATACCTTCCTCAATCCTGAAAAACTTCGAATTCTTCTCATCTTTATACCCTATAAAAATTCCTCTAATTCTTCAAATTGCAGATCTATATCTTTATTAACAATACTAAGTAAACTAACTCAGTACAATATTCTTAGAAAAACTAAAACGCATCTTGCTAAGAACTCTATCATGATTTCTCATCAATTCGGCTTTACAGCAAATCTCTCTTATCTCGCAAATTTCTTATCAAATTTTAAGACTAATAGAACTAATTGATCTATTAGTCTTAAAAAGATGATTAGTTTAAAAAAGAACTGATTGAAGGATTCATCAAAAATGGTTTAATCCACAAACTTTATGCATACAAATTTCCAATTTATCTAATTCATCTTGTTCATTCCTATATTATTAAAAAGAATTTTAAGTTTGCAGTCAATAATCACTTATTTACTATCAGTCACATACCCCAGAGATTCCTAGTTGAACTTATTTTTTTCAACATTTTCATCAATGTCATCCATAAAATTAAGTTAGTCACTCTTATCCTATATGTTAATGACAACATTATTGCAATTCAAATTCATAATGTTTTCAACTATAGGAATTATTTTAAAAAATGTATAACAATAATAAAAATTATAATATTAATAAATATTTACTACTTTTAAGACGTTTTTTTATTAAGAGCTTGTTTTACTAGGTGGGAAATTAAAATTGATGTAAACTATTATGTAACCATCCTGTAAACTTTAATCCTTCAAATGTAAACTTTTGTATATAAGCCGCCCTGTTCACCAGAAAATAAATTCAAGCTCTTAACATTCTATTTTAATTAATCTAGTGAAGTAGTAGTAGTATTATTATAAATTGTCATATTATGCCAAAGATAGCCCCATATTAACAATATTAAAAGAAAATATAACATCTGCATTCTCATGCTCTATTCATTTATTAACAGAAATCCTTTCTTCACCTTAGAAAACAAACTAATTATTTATATTTACTAACTGCGTCCCATTATAACTAATGCATATTAAGTTTCGGGGTTGTGCTACAAAGTGTCATATTAATTGTAGACTATTCATAGTTTGTATTGTAGATAATAAAATTTTAAGAATGTTTACTGATTCATCCTATTTTTCCAGAATTGATGACATCAGACATTCTTTTTGAGAAGTTTCTTTTCCTAGTGTCAAAAACTTTTATTCTTTTAACTTGCCAAAAATTTTTTTAAAATAGCAATGTATGTTGTTCAAAATTTGCCTAGTTATGATTATTCTCTCCTTGTTAATTCTAAGTGCCCAAGAGTGTTAATTGCCATCCTTAGACACATTAATGTAACTGTTAACATTCCGACACTCAACGATGTACTAATGTCCAGTCGTAATTTTTCATGCAGCAAACACACAATCTCTTTTGAAAATTTCCTGGGTTTTTTTTTCATTTTGTGATCTATTATTATAACTGCCTTTAATTATTTGAATAAATTTTGTATTTCTTCAAAATTTCTATGCTTTTAAAATAGTCTTTAACTTTTAACTAATTACTTAATTTAAATTAATTTTGGGCTGCACCTTTTTTGTATTTGCCTTATTTCCACTATGTATGCTATGTGAACTTTGTTATTTTGTCTTAAAAATATCATGTTTTCTAACTCACGCCATATTTTCTCGCCAGCAAGATAAGAGTTTACTAGCCAACACATTCTGTACTATAAACTGGAAAAAGATAACGACTTTCAAATATAATTTCATGCAATAAAATCGTTCACAAAATTACATAATAAGAAGTTGCTTAGGTATATGCAATATAATAAGCATCACATGGGGACGTAACAAATCATATTCCTGTTTCAGTTTAAACCGGATAGCTTGCAAAATAATATAATTATGGTTGTCAAATTTCACATACACAAGAATGGAGTTTTACAATTGAAAAAAAGTGCAAACAAAAAATTCGCAATTTTGTCGTGTTTAGAGTTTTATATTACCTGAAGAATAAAAAAGTATTACTTATTTGAATTTTTAATTATAATCTAATATATAATTGGTTTTATTCAATTCTGTATATCTAAACTAAGTATCATATTTTAATACAGTGACGATATTTTGTTGAATGAATTTCTGATATTTCAATTGAATAAATCTTGTTAAGTTTTAAAAAATGTCATTATTGGAAAAATAGATGGTAACATTTCTTGGTAAAATGGACTTTTATATAAATATTTCGGAATTTCAGGCAGAATTTCAGCTATAGACATGAAATTCTGCTTAATTTTTATCGTAAGAGTTAATATTCTTTATTAGGAAGGAAGTAATGTAATCTTTATGCCTTTTACTAAAACATGGCATATATGTTGCTCATCTCTTATTTATAAATTGCAAGCAATTGATAATTTAAATAATAATTTCGTTAAAATAAGTAATCTAATTATCCATTATAGATAATTAAAAGACTTTTTTTTTTTAAATTTTGAGGCAAAAATAGATTGAGGTCAGTTATTTATTTGAGGCCAAACTAAGAATTAAAACCAACTAATCATTTTGAGTATTATTACGAAGAATTCTAAATTTATTAAAGGTTGTTTATTAATTTAAATAAATATCTAATCAAAACGAGGCACAATATAAAACATTTAATCAGAAAAATATTTGTTATAAAAAATATATAGACTTGAATCATAATAACTAAAAGTATTATGGAATTCTGTATCAAAAGAAAATGTAACTAAATATCTTCTTCAATGATAATAAATTTATATATATCATTGATTTTTATCTAACACAAAAATACTATAAAATAGTTAACTGCATGGTAACTATGCAGGAAAAATTTAATCACATAAATAAATAAAAAATCAGGTAAAATTATTTAAAAATATTATATAGTTAGGACAGTTTACTTTGAAAATAATTACATTTCTAGAAAATTGTAATTTATTTTCTTAATACTGATTTTTTCTAATAATTTTCCTAAAAAAATTTAATGTATTAAATAAAATTTATAATCTGAACAAAATTGATACGCATAACCGTGTTGTCATAGCAACAGACTGATTTTTTTATTCTCATAGATTATGAAACTAATGTAACATTTTGTATTCTTATTTCTATAACAAATATTAAATGATACAGTTTCTAGGATGTAAAAAATATATTACCAAGAAGTAAAAGCGAAAAACGAAAAAAAAAAAAATAATAATAGTATAATAGAAGGTACAAGTGCGGAGAAAAATTTATCTAATTTAATTCCAAAAGAAATTGGAAAAAAAAGGAATTTGAAAAAGATAAAAAAATATTATATAGGAAATATTACTGCATTAACATAATGTTGAATCACTGCAAATATCATTAAATAAAAATCTAATAAATTTTGTTATGATGGAAAATAAAAATTTATAATAAAAAAAATTAATAAAAATATACTGATTTATATTATATTTTATTTAACATTGTATTAAATATTACTAATGAATAACGATGTTATAAATGAAATGATGAACATAAAAATAATAATAATAATAATAAATTATGTTTTTTATAAAACTTTTATTGCTACTTTAATTTTAATGAATTAAAAATTTAGAATGCTTTTCATGTTCTCTGTGAAATAATTACAGGAATTCCCTTATAGCTTCAAATAAATAAAGAATTAACCAGTTAAATTTAATCAACATTTTACATAAATGTAATTATTATATATTTAAATTTGGCATAATACCCTTAATTAAAGGTTGATTTACAAAAATGTTTCAAGGTATCCCCTTGTGTTCAGAGCATTTGTTTTTAAAAATTAACTTATAATTGAATTTTCTGTTAATTAAATAACATAACTTGACAAAAAAATAACAAAGGGAAAAAAATATTTTGTTTTTTGCTCTTGAAGCCGGATTTCATAAACAAAATTGTATGTTTTATCACCTTAATATAAAAATTTAATGAAGTTAAAAGGTAAATAAAGTGACACTGAGTTTTTTTATTATTTATTTTTATTTGAAGTAATTTTTTACGTAAGAAAAGTCATTATTATTAGTTCATTATGTTTTGTTTAAAGACAATTTCGTAAATCATGAAAGCAAAAATAAACTATTTTTTTGCTTTTTCATATTTGATACAAGCAAAAAAAAAAAAAAAAAAAAAAAAAAAAAAAAAAATTTGAATTTAGCGAAAGTAATTTTCTTGTACTTTTGAAAAAAAATATTTCAGAAAAATGTATTAATAATTTTTAAATTAGAGCTTGAACTGTTGGATATTTTTTAAAAAACTTGATTACATATTTGAACAAATATTTTTAAATATTAGTTATTTTTTATTCATATATGTAGCCAATTTCAGTAAGATATAATAAATTTTAAAACTTGGCGACAAATCAAAACATAGTATTAAAAAACAACATATACAAATGCAATTTAAGAAAATTGAATTTGCTTTAGGACTTCTTGTTTTTTAATTGGACACTTTCTTCTGATTCTTAATTAGATTTCTATGTAAGATAAGAAAAGTTAAATATTTATTGCTGTACAAAAAACAAATACATTTTCTTAAAGCTAGAGTCTGTAATATCTGAGAGGGGGGCGAGAATGTAATATCTACCGTTTTTGCCTTTTGTATATCTGGTGTTTTTGGCTAATAAATTGTAGCATCAACGTTCTCTCTTTGGCAAAAAGATGCCTTAACTAACAATATAGAGGAAATTGGCCCACATTTAAATTAATGCCAATTGGCTAAAGGAGATGGCCAGAACTGATTGCTGTTGGGGGTGATTTCTTCTCTGAATTTGAATTTTTGTTAAAAGTTACAAATTATTTTGTTATTGTTTTTAAATAGTGGATAATATAATTATTGATAAAGGAGAAAACCATTTACAACCGTCGAGAATCAGAGATAACTTTATGAAAGGAAACACAATCCGTATTTTAGTTTCGAGATTACAGAAAAGCGTTAACAAGAAACGCTGTAATATTCCTGAACTAAGATATAAACAGGAAAAAGAAATGAATGAAGTGTTTAATTTCTTAACTAAACTATTTTATTATTTTATTTTGAAACTATTTAAGAACTTTTCTCTTGAAATCGAACGAAATTCTATAATTAGAATGGTTTTCCTTGCAAAACGAAGAAACGAAGTTTTGCAAATCGTTGCTGCAGAAATGGGAGTTAAAGATGTTTCTAAATAAATGAAAATTATACTTGATTTAAAGGAAGCAATAACTGAGTTGAAGATTACGATGAAGAATTAGTAAAAGAGTTATTAGATGGTGTATGGAATGGTGAAAACAAAAATAAGTATATGAGGAAACAAAAAACGAAATGAAAAGATAAAATTCGAAAAAGGAAAAAGAAAAGGAGAGAAGAAAGAAAGAAAAAATGCGTTTAGAAAAAAGACATTTTAAAAGAAGAAAAACCAAGCGGAAAACAACAAAGCATTGAAATCCCATTGAAGCTGAGACTAGAATTACAAGGCATTTTACAGATGTTTGATTCCAAATGTAACGCCATGCGTCTATTTGATACTATTTGAGACAAAAGTCAGGAGAGCTGACGTTAATCAAGTAATATAAATTTTTTTTTTAGTCAATTCCTTCTTTTTTCTCTCCCTATATTGCAGAAAGTCCTTTATAAATATTTTTCATTCATTTTTTTTAAGTTTATCGGGCGCCATCTATTAATAGATACATGCAAATTAAATCTAAAAAAAAAACTAAAATTAATTAATTAAATTTAATTACTGAATTAATATTTGAAAAAACTGTATTAACATCAGTGTCATCCACTACATGTTCAAAATAAATGTATTTGAACTTGAGTGGATGAATAAAAAGTGTTTTATTAACGATTGAAAACTTGAACAAGATATAACTATATAGGGAGAGTGTGAACTAATAGAAGGAAATTTAAAAGAATTGTGGGTATCCTATCGGATCCTACCTCATCGGACTTTTGCTATCACAAATAATCATTCGCAAGAAAGAAGATGTAACTGAGAAACCTGAACAAGTGTTAGAAATAATATTAAAGCGATATAAATTAGCTTCCGAGAAATTGCGTTAGCTTTTACTAGATATCATTAAAGACGCGAAATGATTTGGTGTGGCTTTTTGTACGAACTAAAAAATTATTTATATGATATGAATATAGTCTTGAATGGATTTTATGAATGGAAGTCTAGAAATCCGAGCTTTGAACAAATGTGCAAAATGATAATTATGATAAAATTTATCCGGTCATTTCATAACATTTTATCGACGAGTGGTCCAATTTCAAGACTCCGGAAATAATGAGTAAGCTTAGATAATTACGAAAACGTTTAAGTCAATAATGTAAAAGAAAAGAATATTTCAAAGCGTTTTATAAGAAACCAAGATTTTAATACGACAAGGAAAAATCAAAATATTTTTGCAGAAAGGAAATACGTTCCGCCACAATTCAGGTTCGAATACAAAAATACGAAATGGGAGGAATATATGAATAGCAGGAAAACTACGAAAGACTATTATATATGTCTGGGATCTGTCATCATATAGCTAGGGAATGCTCTAAGAAACCCATGAAGCAAGACATTGCCATGAAAACAAATCAAAATGGATAATTTAAAGGTCAGAAATCTATCAGCAAAAGCATTGTTGGATACCAACATTTGAATTTAAATCTCAATGAAAATGTTCTACATCCTGCAAAAATAAGTATTTACGGAAAGAAAATGGAAGCTATAATTGATTCTGGTGCACAAATTTAGATTTTGAATACTTATTTTTGCCAAAATTACAACAAACTATAGCTACAGCTTTATTAATATCAGCTTTTGAACAGCGAATAGAAGCATATTTTTGTACTTTTTCAATTTAACTCTAGGAAAATGAAACTAATGTGTTTTCTCCAGCCGAAACTGATAGTATTAACAGTAAATTGAATGTGTCTTGTTTGAAAACACCTCAAGTGTATCAATTATTAGTTAACTTAGATGAGCAGTAAACGATATTTCCTGTTCAGAAAGACACCAACGATGATTGCATAATCAATAATGAGAATTTTGCTCTTAACACAAACTTATACCATCAGCATCGACGTATTCCATGCATCCGCAGAAGATGTGGATTCATTCTGGATGCAGTAATTTAAAAAAATCAAGTCAACTATGATTTCCTGGATGAAGAGGGAAACATTTTAAGACCAAATTTGCTTTTAAAGTAGTAAATATTGATGTAAATGGTCTTCATAGATCAGCAAGAAACATCCACCATCAGCAAGAAAACATAAATATGTACTGTGTTTGGCTTAGAGCAACATTCCAGGTGGCCAGAAGCTGTTCCTGTAAAATGTTTTACAGCTAAATCAAGTGATATCCTTAATAGAAATTTTCATGAGTACAGGAATGCTAAATATGATGGCTAGCAATTAAGGTAAACCTCATATTACAGTTAACTAAAGAGTTCAAAAGCCAAGATCCTCGATTTTCCAATCGCGGATATGTGGTCAATAATGGTTTAGTGGAAAGATTTAATAAAGTTGCTAAACAAAAGCTTCAAATATCTAATTAGATATGATCCGTCGAACTTAGATAAACATATTCCCTGAGTGCGAGTTAAGCAGAACCAACAGTGCCCTCGTCGCGCCCTGGAGAGAAGTGTTCAAAAGATCTGCTAAGAGTTCCGCTATCTCCTCGTTCATGCCTACGCGATTCAATATCGTGATGTCTATTGAAATTTAAAAGAGTATGCATGAACATTCAATTTGTGCTGTCCCAGAATGGTTCCGTTGTTGGTTGGTATACAAAATCTTACTTTAGTGGGCGTGTATCAAAATACTGTAAACCCAGTTCATATCGCGTAGGTAAGGGGCAAGCTCGAGGCGTCGAAGCATATTCCAAGTAGATTCGCACCACAACACGGAAAATCCGTTCATTCGGGTGAGGCAGTGGCAGGCTATAGTGCCCAAATTATATTCCGTATTTATTGTTAGGTTGTCGAGAAGTTCCAAACTGCACAAACTCACCATTTTAATTCATACGGACGACAAGAGAGAAATCCTTTAACGGTCAGTGATGGCGAAATTCCAATTGCCCAATATGAAACAGTTTGCAATAAATGACTTGCAAGATTGAAAAAAATATATATGAAAAGGCAGCTGAGAAAGCTTTCATTTACTACACAAAAGAAACAAGAAAAATTATGCAAATACTTTCGCCGTTGAATAATGATGAAAAATTCAAGATTGGTAATGTAGTTCATTTGCTGATCCCTTATTCTGATAATAAATTGTAGGCTAAATGTACTGGTTTAGATACTTTCAGTAATAAAGTGAAGTACTTTGAGTAATAAAGTGAAATACAAGATGAAATTATCTGATGGAAAATACGTCACTAATATGCCAATAAAATGAGAAGGTTTCAGATAAGAATTCAGTCCCTGGATGTAATATTTGAAAATGAAGACGAATTCGAGATATAACAATTATTCCTAATAATGATATTTCTTTAGCTATGCATAATTAAATAGTAAACATTTTTTCACATAAAGCATCTAAACCAAGAACAACAAAATCAACTAATATCGATGCTTTGTCAAACATTAAGTCCTGTTTAATAAATTCAAAATAGCTAAAGTGGAAAACTATAACATTTGGATCATTTTAAAGAAAGAAAACATATATTTATAGGATACCAAAAAGCTTTAAAAGAAAAAGTTGACGAACAGATTGAAGAACTATTAACATCTGACTTATTGAAGAAAGCAATGCTGAAATTGCTCATCCAATTGTATATGTATGCAACAAAGTGAAGATTTGATTATGTATTTAATTATGTATGCCAGTATTTGATTATGTATAGATTATAGATCACTTAATTTAGCAAATAAAATCAAATGATTTTTCCTCGAATCGAATTGGTTCGAAACTGAACTATTCTCTCCTTCCTATTGAACTAACCAAAGAACAAAAAAATTCCTGAAATACTTCCCTGAGTGAAATTCATCAACTGCCTTTTCACAGTTCAAAGGAAAGATATCGCTGACAGAGCTACACAGGCTTGTTTTTGAGAATCTTCCTCATACATTCTGATGCTTCTCAAATCGGAATTGGAGCATGCTTATCGCAAGAAAAAGATAAAAATATACCAAAAGTTTTACGATCCAGAATTTCACCAAAACTAGCCCATAATCAAAAGAGAAGCGTATGAAACTGCAGGGTGTTAAAGAAATTCGAGACATTGATATTTGGTCGCAATATTAAAATGATAACAGAACACACCATTAGTCTTTGTGACAAAAATGCGCCACAATTCACCAAATTACAACGATGAGCATTAACACTTTAAAAATAACTTCTTTGAGTGTCTCATTATCCAGGAAGAAAACTAACCAATGCTTACACATTATCCAGACTTCACTAGTGCTTGAAACATACGAGAATCCTCTCTCTCACACGCACATTCACACACTTTAGAACTGAATTACAAACTCATTCTCCTTATAGTGAACTATACGCATATTATTTTGAATACTTTTAATATTTTCAGTGAATTAACATCGATTTTGATTTTTTAAACAAAATTGCAAATGTTTGAGAAATGGTTTAGTAAGAAAGTTAATTTTAATAGAACATTATATTAAAAGTAAGGAAGTTCATTTATTTATTTAAATTATATGTATTCTAATACTAAAATATTTTGATTAAATCATATTATTTACTACGGTACTTAATTAATAGTGTTAATTGAATATTATTGTTTAATTTGTTTCGAAATAATATGGTAACATATGTTATCTTTGTAAATGTTAATAACATTAAATATGTAGTTTAAAATATTCATTAACATTTAAAAATTGCATAATAACTTTAAACTTGGATTTCTTTTAATATGAGGAGACATTTAAAAAATTGTTACATTTTCAGTAAGTGCATCAACTTTAACCTATGTTTGTTTTCTGAGTATCAAATGCCAGTCATTTTGATGAAATTATTTGTTGAGGTTTTCCAGGCCATTTACCTCTGAAAGGCAGAAATTGTCACAGATTCAGCATTATCAGGATGAAGTTTGATGTCTACTATACTTCATCAAAATTTTGCTACACAATTTGGAATGAAAAAGTGCCAGAGGAGGCCTTTACAGAGGAAGGGGTTTGTACCCCTAATTTCTTTAGAGCTAAACTGAAGCCATTTGGGGCGATTGATCTTTCGTGTCCTCATAAAAAAACGACAACTTTTGGTTCAACTTCTCTTGTTGGGTTCTTTAATTTAGAATCTCAACGTGCTATCCAACAGGCCATTCCGGGCTTCTCACAAAAATTTTAAGATGATTACATAATACTTACTAATTGCTTTTTTGATTGCAAAATTGCTTTTTATACTTGTTATCATTATAATTATTATTATAAATTATTACAAACATTTTTGAAACTCAATCATGGTGTTTTTATCGAGTTATGTACAAAAAGTTTGAAATCAATTTTTAAACCACTTCCTTATAAGCTATTGAGTTCAATACTTTTGAGATGACAATACATTAATATTTTTATAGAGAAATCTTAAATAGATAAGTTTGAATTTTAAAGAACTTTGAATTTTTGGCGATATTTTTTGTCACCTATGGGATGATTTCACTTTTAAATATGGTTCATTTTTTGTTCTGCCTATGTTTCTGGTTTTGTCATTCTGTTCTATCAGGATTCACTTATTTTTACCGGGCAGCGATTTCCATTAGTCAACCGGATGTTGGGTAATGAGCAGTCAGGCGATACTGTCAAGCGGATTTGGTGATGCTATTCGTTTGAAATAAATCTTGATAGGAACTTCTGGTACAAAACAAATTAGAGGCATTACTTAGCACCAAATATAATACCGCTAAAAATCATCGACAATCGCAATGTAATAATTCACGGTAAACGGCTTAAATACTTGGCGCTATTGCTCATACTTTGCATGATATCACACTAATGGAATTTTTCATATTAACACCGCTATTCAGCTATTATTCAGTATTCTTTCGTTTCTTTGTAACATATTATTGATAAATAATATGCTTATATATATAATATATGACAAAAGTCATGGGATATATATATAGATATACATTTGAACAGGAAAGCATATTATATATATAAAGTATATGAGCAAAGAATATAAAAGAAAAAAGTATATTATTATTAGTATATTAATATAATGCAGAAATTTCAGGCATAACATCCCACCACAAATTGCATCATAAGGTCTGCAAAGAGTCGTAAATTCTAAAGTGTAATAACCGCAGAAATCAATGAGTTATTGTAAGAAATCTTGAGAATTTTTACGAACGAAACAATTAAACAAAAAAAGAGTTAACAAGAAAAAGATTAACTAGGAATGCTCTGATAATAAATATGAAGATTATGGAGTGTAAAACAGAAAGATAGATGATGTATATTAAAAAATAGGATAGGGAATTAAAAAATCGTCGGATGATCAAATGTATTTTGCTCTTAGCAAAATAAAATCACTAAGACGATTTGAAGATTTGACACCTAATTTTTTTTTACTTCCAACGTGGTTCAGTAAATTTTAAGACCACTACAAAATAAATCTAGGTTTGAAGAGTAATATTTTGAGTGTTATGTAGAAGTTCTGTTCTGAGAAGTAAGGGTTGAAATTCACGCTAAAAGCGGGATTCCACCTTTGAAGATAGGTTAATTGAATAGCAGTATGATGATAAGAAGAAATAATAGAAAAAGAGACATCGTTTAAACTTTCATTTGTTAAAAAAAAATGGAGAGATTTGAACATACTATCCTTCAGTTATATCCTGAATAGTTCAGTTACGTGATCAAATAAGTAAGAAATTGGATGAAAAAGAACATTTTAAGATATCATTGTTATTATTAATGACAATACATATATTTTAGAATGAAGTTATAGTTTCCCATGATGGAAATCAGAAGTAAAATAATCGAAATTGTATTTTAAAAATTATTTTTTAACTGAATGAGTAGATTGTTAAAGTGTAATTACACTCAAGAGACATTATGACCACCTGTCAATAACGAGTTGGCCCACCTTTGACGCGCAACACAGCTTCAACCCGCCTTGGCATGGATTAATACCAGTTAAATACCACTTCCACCTGATCACGTGCCTCCCACGTCATCCAGGCGAGTTCATTGCAAAATGTAGGGGTGGTCATAATGTTTTGGCTCTTGAGTGTATAACTAAAATGTAAGGAATAAAAATTATTAAATAAAAGCTTATTTTATATTGAAATGAATAAAATAATTAATAAACTTAAAAGAAGAATATAATTTATAAGTAACAAGAGATTAAATAATTCTCTACAATTAAATTTAGTTTATTTTAATAAGAGCTTATTTCATAAATGTTTGTTCATTATTTTTATTTTTCGTACAGAAAAGAACTATTTTCAATAAATCAGTCTCATTAACAATTTGGCAATAATTAATATTTGAAAATATTAATTAATACAATTATTTACAAATATATCAACAAAATCATCACGAACTATATTCAATTCTAACTATTGTCTGCGTTACCGCGGTATTTATTCGAACTATTGGGCCTTATCCACTGTTGCCAGTTGTAAATATTGATGTAATGGTGCCAAGAGCGATTTGTGGCCCATTACCCACCGCTATTTCGGAGATCCTCTGGCTTTGTTCTGGTGGGGGAAAGATTGATTCGCTTCAAGTGGCAACGAGCCCCCTTCTCGACAGCATCCTTTCGGTAAGGCTGCTCAAAAACGAAAAACATCGATATTACTTATATTTGTTAATTAGTATCAACAATCAATGAACATTTTCTGCTAAAAGATTGTAATCATTGCTGGCTATGACAGCATCATAGTTTGTTACTTCCATAATTAAAGATATTTCTCAGTATGGGATTTTGTTATTGGAATGTTGAATATCAATTAAATATCAACATGAAAACATGTTGATATGCAGATAATTTGTAGTTTTTTTTTATTATTATTTCATTCTTATGAATTTTGATTTTATCATGTATAAATTTATAGAAAGTCTTAAATGTCTGAATGTCACTTCTCAGCATGGGATTTTGTTATCGGAATGTTGAATTACCAATTAAATATCAACATGAAAACGTGTTGATAATGTATAAAATTCGTATTCTTTTTTAAATTATTGTTTTATTTTTACGAATTTTGTTTTATAATGTATAAATTTATAGAATGTCCTAAATTCCAATAATAAGTAATTGATAAACTAAAGTAACACAAACACAACACACACAAATAGAATTTTTTAAATACAATATTTATATATTTATATTTCTATAACTTTCTAAGCCGATTTGTGGTCTAGTGAGGATAATATCCGTTTAGAAGAGATCATTTTTAAAATATGTTGATGACGTTCGATGTAGCCACTGCTTTCACAAACGAGAAGTTTTGTTGAGGTTTGTAGCAACGTGTATAAAGCGATAATAAAGCTGCTTGCTGGAATTCTCCATGTTTTCACCTATACGACACTCATTTGCTAAATCTTCCCGGAGGGCAGTTTATTGCCCATCGGTGGTCGGTTATGTAAAGTCCTTCGTGCTTTACACAAATAGAACATGAGGCTTACTGATGTTAAAAAAAGTTATGATTTTCTAAATACTTAATTACTGTGAAGCTTTCGTCCATAGATAATCTTTTATTTTTTCATAAGGGTTATTGAACATTTATAATTTATACCACTGTAACTATAACAGGAAAAATTGTAGTGAAATATCATAATCGTGGCGTTCAATGAAATGCCATTCTGATTGACATGTTTACTGCAATGGCTGTTTTTAGATGTTGAGACGGAGATGGTAACTTTGTGTTTTTTTTAATTTTAATTTGTTTATTGTAATATGTTTTGGCAAAAGAAACATACTTAAAAACAAGTAATATATATAAAAAAATTTTTTAAGTCAATTCCTACTTTTTTTTTTTCATTATGTTGCAGAAAGTCCTTTATAAATAATTTTCAATCATTTTATTAAGTTTATCTGGCGCCATCTATTGGTAGATATATGCATCTTAAATTTAAAAAATAAAATTAATTAATTAAATTAAATTAATAAATTGATAGTTGAAAAACTGTATTAACATCAAGCGTCATCCACTACAAGTTAAAACAAAATGTATTTGAACTTGAGTGGACGAATAAAAAGTGTTTTATTAACTATTGAAAATTTGAACAAGATATATATAGGGAGAGTGTGAGCTAATAGAAGGAATTGGAAAATAAACTATTTAAAGAGGTTGAATAAAGATTCTTGTTATTTCGTATTCATATTTTTAAATCGTAAGTTACGCAAATTATGTTATTTTATTTTAATGGCAGGATTCGCATCATAAATGCGTTAAATTATTTTATGGTTACCATTATTCTATTGTAACAAAATCTTTATATTTTTTGTCACCATCCCAAGTTGTCACAGCAACATAAAAAAAAGAAACGAATGTGAAATGAGTTTTCGACTCATTATTCGTGCCAAGGTACATTAAGTCCACAGAATCATCAAGCTTTTTAATTGATGAGGAAGTCAGAACTGTAGACTTTTAATGATGATTCTGTAATAATTTCCCTCCCAGTTTGAAATTATTGTAAACGTACAATTGTATAGCGTTCTTTAAAGCACTTAGCGTTTGTTGTTAACTAGCGTTTGTTTTTAAAAAAATCAATATTAAATAAAAAGAATCGTTAATAAAACGACACCAGAAGTAACAAAGGTCTTTTCAGTTTCCATTTTGGTTTTAGTGAACGCTACTTAAAAGGATAAAATAAATAAATAATTTCCTTTTTCTTTTATCAGTTTTGTGACTATATTGTTTTTGATTGTGTGATTTTATTTTGTGATTTTAAATGAGCAGACCATACTGTTTTATTTTGGATGCACAAATCGCTTCACATTATTAATGTTGTCAATTGTTTTTTCTTGATTATTTTCATTGGAATCCAAAAATATTGCAGCATGATTTTTTTTTTTCAATTACTGTCTTGCAATACATCACAGTGTGCAGCTATTTTTGACCATCTCACCGGTTCTTAAATAGATATCTATCTCAATTTATAGATATCTACAGAATAATTCAACTAGCTTGATTGATGCAAATAGTTTTACCTCTCAGGTTTGACATTGTATACGATTTTTGTAATATATACATGCGTTTTGAGAAAATTTAACATTAAATAAGAGTTGATTGTCGCTAAAAAACACGCATGAAGTAAAAAAGGACCATCTTTATCAGTATCATGCTTTCCTTTGTTAGAGCCAATGAGTTTAATCGATGCCCATAGACATTTGATGTTGATTCCATAATAGTTTTTATCTCTCAGGTTTGGCATTGTATACGATTTTTGTAATATATACATGTGTTTTGAGAAAATTTAACATTAAATTAGAATTGTCGTTAAAAAACACACAGGAAGTAAAAAAAAAGGACCATCTTTATCAGTATTATGCTTTTCTTTGTTAGAGCCGTTGATAAATTGTTTTCTCAGCCATATAACCTTGTTATCTTCCAAAGAGGAAAGTAATGTAAAAATCCCGTTTCTAGACAAGGCAAAAGAGAAATATTCTTTATACTCTTCCTTTCTTTAATCGAATCAATCCAATGTCGGTCGCAGCTCTCTTTATTGAATTTGTTTCCATTCTGGTTCTCCTTTCATTCCAGAGTTACTCCCTCTCTTCTTTTTTTTCTTTTCGGATCCTAACCCTTGAGGGGAGGTTCTGTGTTCGTTTGGAGACATTTCGGAAGAGCCACCGTTAACTTCCGGAGAAGGAATTCATTTCCTCATCTCTTAAAAAAGAATTCCTTCTTCCCATTGTTACAAGAACGCGAGTTCTTTGTTTGTTCCAGAAAATGGCGGGAAAAGCGGATTGTTTGGAAGGAGCGATTTTTGAAAACGCAACTCTTACCGGATTGCCCTCGCTGGAAGTTTTTCTAAGAAGTTTCGCAGATATAAAAGGAAGGTTTAAGTTAATTAAATTTAGAATAAATGAATCTACAATGCTTGAAACTTTAATTATACTTTTGCTTTATAGTCGCATTCTTATGTTAGGCTTTTTAACGGGAAAAAATGTTAGTCTTCGTTATGAATAATTAACTGCAGCACTTGTTATTCTTATTTTATTCAACTGAATAATACTCAAAAGCATTCTTCTTTGAAAAAGTTTTTAAAATTATTATTTATTTATTGTTGTTGTTATCGTCTTATCCTCTGAAGAGTACGAGAAAATCAAATATCGTGGATCAATATATACCCGAATAATATTGGTTACATTAACTGCTAGCTCGGAGTATAAATCCTCTTCCTAGGGATGGTCCAGACAATGCATGGCTTCTGCAACAGCTGAACAATTAAATACATGATGAGGAGTAAGCTAGACATCAGGATAGCTGCCACATTTTTGGTATTTTTTAACGCCATCAGCAGAAATTTTCATATTTTTGGGCACTTCATCCTTAATCTCGTGAGAGTTGTAGCAGTTCTTATTTATTTATTTTTTAAGTAAAATAAGAATGTTTATATTTACATACGTTTCAGAAACTAGACTAATTAATTGCTATTTCTTAGAAGTCCGAAGCAACTGCAAAATTAGTTCTTGCTTAGATATTTAAAAAGCACGAAAAAATTATTTATTTTAAGATTTGGAGAGGTAAATCCTGTATTACAGTCCCAAAATAATTGCGGTTTAGCTGTAGATGACGTAATTCATTTATATTCGTGTATGAAAGGGGTATAGTATATCCCATGCCAGCAGTATCTGAAAAAAGAGGCATATTGTTAATCCATCAATTTAAGATGTTTTGTCATAGCTTAAATATTTTAAAAGTGATAAATATAGTTGACATAACTATTTAAATTGAAATACTACTTGCATATCAATTAAATAAATAAAAAAAAAATTTACATTTTCAAATAAATAAAGTGCTCAAATATAAATTATGTTATTCGTAAATTATAAATTACTGTATTCAATGTTTGGAACTTCTAGAATTGAGATTTTATATTTGAAATTGACATTGTTCTGCTCAGAAAGAGTAAGTCAATGTTTATGTCAATTTACGCCATGTTATGCCGAGTTTAATACTTCACATTATTGAAATGTTTATATCTACTATTTATATAGCTTATGTTATATATTTAATATAAGCAGTTTGACAATGCATTTGTTATTTCTATTTAAACTACTTTAAGTTAATATTTTAAAATATACATAAGCCTAGTGTTAAACTGTCATTGTAATCTAATAATTGAAAAGAAATTAATTTATTCTTCTCTAATTCAAGTTTTATAGAAATAAGAGAAGAAGTTATGTTGTTGTTTCTTATCCCACTTGGTCGACAGCAACATCCAGACTAAGTCCATGAACCCGTGTGTTCTCAAACAATGAAAAACTGCTCCAGGACAATCAAAATTTTTAAACCGACAGTTCATGATAAAGGGTAAAAATGCATCTTCTTTTTGTTCTTGGCCTTGCGGCACAAAGACATAGGGCACCGAAAAGGAGAAGTTTGACTTTACCCTTGGGTGCCCATTCTAGTCGCATTTTACTACATACAAGGCTACATTGGGCTATTCCAAAAAGGAAAATTAAATAAATAATAATCTTGAAAATAGCTCAAGATAATAATATGCACAATACCGACAATGCAATGAAACTAAGCAGACTTTTTGTTATATAATTTTGTAATAATACTTTTTTTTTCTAATTGATATGACTTAATACTTTATTAATTTAAATTAAATTTAAATTTAAATGAAATTTTATTTTATGTCAAGTTAATGTTTAACTGAATCCTTGCCTCTTGATTTGGAATTTAAATATATATGTTTCTTTATTTCTTCACTTTTGGAGTGTTGCTGCCTGCCGATGTAGTTCTTTTAGCCGCCTAAGACGTTACCAGGATGCACCACGGGGAGGTAGATTTACTGCCTCAACCCCTTTAATACAAGAGACCTGATGATGTCAGAATGTGGGGGAGACAGGCTGCAGTTTTTAAGAGAAATCTTCTTGTAACGAAACGAAAGACCCTTGATAACTTTATAGAAGCTGTCGCGGAATTTGGACGGTGTTTTTAAGGTGCGATGAGCTATGACTGTTTGGCAAGCCATCTGCAACATATTTGACATTTTTGATAGCCCGAATTGCCTGCTCTGTGGGAAAGACGAAGTCGGAGTCCCCACGCAAGGCAGGACATTCTGCTATATGGACAGGCACCATATAGTAGGATGCCCTGCTTTGCATTGGGACTCTGAGGTGAAAAGATATTGTAGTGCTAGAACTTTGCTGATGAGACATTGACTTTTTCTCTTATTGCTTTTTTTTTTCTTGAGTGCATTTTGCACTGTTTCGATCTCACAAGAGTTTGCCATTTTCTCTTGCCGTAGGAAATAAAAAAAAATTGATTAGGAATTTATGAAACTGAGTTCCCTGTTATAAATAATAATAATAATAATAATAACCCGTGCCTTGAAATTTTGCAGATAATATTGAAAAGCTACTGGAGTGTTCGTTTTTGTTAAATTGGAAAGTTAACATTTTTTAACATGTTTACATAAATTCTAATAAGTGGAAAAATAAACATAATACATAGTTTACTCAAATATGCATTGTTCTTTACAAAACTTAAATTGCAGAAATAAATCCGTAGTTATTAGGATAAGGTGAAAATTTTTTTAAAAAACTTTCTCCCTTGAAATATAAAATACTATTTAGCTGATGACTTAAATTTCCTTAATACTCAATAATAACAATCAAAATATGTTTGTTTTAAAAATAATCCTGATCCACAATTTATAGATATTGTATAGCATGATTTCTCTTTTCCCTAAATAAACATTCAATTTAGTTCCTCCGAATTTGTGAGGGAAACCTGAAACTATGGATTATCTTATTAAATTCTCCCTCTCCTATCTCTGTGTTTACACGCTATTATTACGATCAATACTTCCTTATCGTCGGTTAATTAATTATTTAAAACCTTAAGTAAAGAATGTTGTATTTTAAGAGGATAGCTTGTTCCGCGAACGGAAAGATAGCCTAATACTAGATCATTAAACTATCAAGTGAGCTTTATTTTAGTTAATTAATATATCACACTCTTTTGTGATGCTTTTATTTCACAAAATGAAGTTAATCATGCGCGACGAGATCAATAAAAATAGAATTGCTGTTTACTTGCCTCAGGGAAACGAAAAAGATTTTATCGTGCTTGATAGCTGTCAATTATTCTATTTAATATTCTTTTCTGAATAATCTTTAATCCTTTAAGATCAAAGCAAATTATTAATTAAAACATTAAAGCATTTATGAAAATAAAAAAGTTTTTGGTAATGGATTAATTGAGCAATTAACCAATAGCATTCATCTGTTGAATGGCTTTATTTCAAAATGTCATTAAGAAGGAGAGATATTTAATGAAGAGATTTGGAGTGATCTCTATTGATTAATGTTTTTCTAGGTATGGAATGGTATGTATGGAATATATTTAAGTATGGAAATATATTTTTAAAATTTTTTTCAGATTTGTTTCATTATTAAAATAATCTGATTATCCAATTACAGTCACGGAATTTGACTTCTCTTTGACATTCAATTTATTCAATTGCTACTATTAGTTCACACTCTCCTATATATATATATATATATCTTGTTCAAATTTTCAATCGTTAATAAAATACTTTTTATTCATCCAGTCAAGTTCAAATACATTTTTGTGGAACTTATAATGGATGACACTTGATGTTAATACAGTTTTTTTCAAATATTAATTCATTAATTAAATTTAATTATTTATTTTTAGTTCTTTTTAGATTTAAGTTGCATGAATCTAATAATAGATGGCGCCAAATGTAAGAGAAAAATTTCAATTTTATTTGTAAAGGATTTTATGCAATATAGTGAAAAAAAGTAGGAATTGACTTTAAAAGATTTTTTTTTTTTTATTATTTGTTTTTCATGATGAATGTCCTTATTTTAAAATGCCATGAACAGCAGGTGATAACAATTTAATGAAGTTATTTGAATTGATTATTATTGATTTGTATTTTTTCATAGTTGATAAGTGTGGAAAACTTGGACCTTTATATATTTTTAGTTTTTTAAATTTGTTTTCTTATTCAAAATTTTCTGATTATCCAATTACTGGATCTGACTTCTCTTTGACATTCAGTTTATTTTTATTGCTGAATATCCTTATTTTGAAATGTCTTGAACAGCGAGTGATAATAATTTAATTAAGAGATTTGGAGTGATCCTTATTGATGTGTGCTTTTACATTACATAAAAGAGATTATTATGGGCATTGCAAAATCAGCAAGTAATGAAATGATAATATAAAGTAAAATACAATACTAAAATGTCTAGTGATTTCTGATAAAATAATAACTCTTCCGTTTTTTTTTAAATATTTTTATTTCGTTAAATCTGCATTATGTGTAAAATTATGATTTGTACGTTACTTAAAAATTTTTTTCATATGATTTTTTACAATATTTTATTCTGCTTGCACATCAGCTTGTACTGCTAATATTTTATACATAAAATATTAGCAGAATCATTGCATGTATAAGTATAATAAAATATTGCAAAAAACGTTATCATAGTAAAAAAAAAAAATTTGTATGATATATTTTGTAAATTTTTTTTTATTTGCCCATTATTCTTAAAACTTTTTATGTTTATGGGGCGCAGGGACTGTATTTGTTTCAAATAAAAATGAACATTTGTTAATCTGCTAATATTTTATACATAAAATATTAGCAGAATCATTGCATGTATAAGTATAATAAAATATTGCAAAAAACGTTATCATAGTAAAAAAAAAAAAAAATTTGTATGATATATTTTGTAAATTTTTGTATTTGCCCATTATTCTTAAAACTTTTTATGTTTATGGGGCGCAGGGACTGTATTTGTTTCAAATAAAAATGAACATTTAAGTTAATCTGCAAATAAACTCATAAATTCATAAAATGAACATAGTTTGAAACTATAAGAACAGCGGTTTTTGTTTTTTCTAGAGGTATAAATTACAAAAGTTAGATATTAATTTCTTTACAGTGGTTAAATTTTATAATAAAACTCAAAGACTAGAGTATAAAAAGATTATCTAGGGAAAATCAAGGGCTAGGGCAAATAAAACTATAAAATTAATATTTTTCAAATTTAATGGATGAACGCCTTATTAACAAGTTATCCAGTGGGCAAAGCCATCCATGTTACGAAGATTATTAAAGAGAATATCAAATCAGCAAGTGATTAAATGTTAATATTAAGTAAAATGCCAGGCGAATAATAAATAATAAATAATGATAATAAAAAATATTTTTTGTTCTATACCAAATTTAATTAAATCATCGTTTGTCTCTTTGTTGTAAGCTTAATATACACTCATGTCCATAAATTAAGGATAATTCAGAATCACACAGAAATTGAACTCTAAAATAAAAATTTCACATGTAGAATTATCATACACATCTTGAAGAAGAATATGCAACCACCAGATGCCGCGGATAGTACATCACAATGACGAGAGTGTAAGAGAGGGGTATATAAGGAATGGTGGCAAAGAAGTAAAATTGTTCACAAGCGCTTTAAAAGCCTTTCAGTGCAATAACCGCATAGCTATGGCACAAAGGAAGCATTTGGATGATTTTTTACGTGGTAGAATTATCGGACGACTGGAACGTGGACGTACCCAGCTGGAAGTATCCGAGGAACTTGGAATCGCCCAGAGTGTCATCTCCAGGCTTTGGTAACGATTCCAAGATGATGGTAATGTGAGTAGATGCTACAGCACAGGTCGCCCTCGAGTTACAACGCCGAATGAGGACCGGTATTTAGCAGTTACTGCCAAAAGAAACAGACGAAGCACAGCATCAGACCTGTCTCGCCAGCTCTCTTCAGCTACCGGTACGACAGTTTCAAAGCAGACCGTGTACAGACGCTTAGGGCACAATGGTCTATATGCTTGTAGGCCTGTCAGATGTGTTCCACTTACCGCAACTCACTGTCGCCTGCGATTAACCTGGAGTAGAGAGCATGCATTGTGGACACCGCCACAGTGGTTTGGTGTGATGTTTTCCGACGAGTCCAGGTTTAGTTTGCAGTCTGATTCTCGCCGGACTTTCATATGGAGAGCGCCAGGTACCCGTTACCACCAAGAGAACACCATTGAACGACACCGTTACGGTGGTGCAGGAGGGCTCGTTTGGGGAGGAATTATTCTTGGTTCCAGAACTGACCTGCATGTTCAGAGTGTAACAATGACAGGTCACATCTATCGGGATGTCATTCTGGAACAACATGTACGTTTGTTTCGGGGCGCCATGGGTGCTGAATTTCTGTTTATGGAAGACAACGCCCGTCCTCACCGTGCAAACATTGTAGACGAATGTCTTCAATTGGAGGATATCACCCGTATGGATTGGCCAGCATACTCACCGGACTTGAATCCAATAGAGCATGTGTGGATATGCTTGGCCGACGAATTGCAGCCCGTCAACCCTCCCACCTGTCAACCGGAACTTCGAAGGGTATTGCTTGATGAGTGGTGTAATATTCCCCAAGATCAGATTGATAATTTAATACTCAACATGCCTAGGCGTTGTAAGGCCTATATTGCATCGTCCGGGAGACATACTCCATATTAACCATCATACTAACCATGTTATACTGTTTTTTGTAAATAGGTTCTTTTTTTGAAATTTGCTCCAGGAGTAAAAATCGCAATTTTATTAATTATGTCAAACATATAGCATCTTTTTTTTCTCTTTACCTTTTTGTTTAATAAATAGACTTTACAAATAAGTCAAATTTGTTTTGCTTTCTGTCTCTTTTGTGCCTGAACTTCATTATCCTTAATTTATGGACAATGATTGATTAATGTTGTATTTATTAATTGATTATTAATTGTTGTATTTTTAAAAACTTATTACATTGCAAGGGTGTTATTATGACAATCTAATATTGTTCATTATCTTTGTACAAAATGAATTGTTATTCCTTAAGAATTATTCAGCTTTCTTTTTACTCAATTACAGTACTGAGTCAAAAGAACGTTGAATAAGTTTTTCTATTTTTTTCTAAACCAAGAATTTACCTTATGAATCAACAAATATTTCTAATGTAAAAAAGATATGATTAAAAATTTGAGAACATTTCGAAATTTAATTGTTGCGCCAGATAAAGACTTAGTTTTTTGACGTCTTTTACCAACAGTTCATGGAACTACTTCATAAAAAATTGTGAAATGCATTTTGGGTGTAAAATGACGTATGGATTTAATAGCTTGTAAGGTCGCATTTTTTTGTCAGCCATATACTTTCTATGCTGAGAGTACTATTAATAGATGTAAAACATTCCATTTTATTTCGAATGAAAAAGTCACACATCTCGGGATGGTTGCCAACTGCACCGGAAGAAACCAGATCAAAAATTGCTCGCCAAATGTTTATGAGAAGGCACGAAAAGTTACGTGTGTGGTGTAAATGACTTTTCTGGCTATTAGTTTCAGAAAAAAAAAAAAATTGCATTTAGAAGTTTTTATGTTTTATTTACAGAAGTGGATGCAATCATTGGCAGTTAATTTTTATTTTATTTAATGAAATTAATGTCCGTGAAGGAGGTTGCAGGTTTCAGATTGTTGAGGAATGTGAGAAAAGTTTAAAAATAAAGAAACTATGGCTGCAAAAAATAAAGTTTTTTAAAGAATTTTTTAGGGCGTGAAGCGTAGAATAATTTGGAATCAGTCTTAAACAATTTTTTTTAAAATTTTTCACCTTGTATTTTTCGTGAGGAAAAACACGCAAAAAATAATTATAAAACCTACAGTTTTTAACGTTATATAAATGGTAACCTTAATTTAATTTAACACTTTACTTGAATTACATTTATTATTTATTTTTCTTAATATACTTAAACATTAAAATAGATTAAGGAGCACAAAATTAAAAAAAAAAAAAACAATTATTTGAAAGGTTCACATAATGGCAAATTTAATAAAAGTAAATTAACCAACAATAAGAATATACAATTTTTTTGTATAATTATAAATTTGGTATCATATTCCATCATCACATTAATTGGGTAAAATCGCAGAATACGGATCGTTGGAACTTATCGGAATTTGGAAAAAAAATCTCTTCGCCAAAGTGTAAGTAACGAGTTGTGATTGTAAGTGAAGTAAATTGCAAACAATACAAGAAATCATGGCTATCACATTTGGCGACTTATCGGCCAGTTGGCGTCATAAAAAAGTCGTCGAACCCCAACGGCTATTTTTGCGATTTAGCCATAACAATCGTAATTACGGATATTAATAGCAAATTTTATAATTTTCAGACGCTAATTACTTTTTTTTGAAAAATTACAAAAAAAAGAAAAAAAAAAGATTTAACGTATCAAAGGCTTTAATGTGTTTAAAAAACAAAACTTATAAAATTATTATTTGAAATATAATAATTTAACTACAGATGTTGAGAAAAGCAACAATAATATTTTTTATAAAATAATACCTTAATCCAGAATAGGGCATTTATGACTTTAAAATATACTTGAATAAACATAAATTTTTGAACTAAATGGAACTAAAAACTTGCATAGTGACCTTTGTATCAAGTTGTATAGTGAATTCATGATTTAAAATTTCAATTTATAGCCGTTAATTTTAAGTTAGATTGCACTTAGCAAGGAAAAACACAAAATGGATAAATAATAATGAATAAATTTGCTTTTGTTGCTATTACTTGTTTAGACTGAATATTGATTGTTTAGACGCCGGACAATCAGAGAGGCCTGACCGTTTATAAACTTTGAGGAAACAGAATAAAATTTGAATGTTTTATTGAATTCTTAATTTTTTCCCCTTTTAATATCTTCCTTGATAGTGGAAGAAATTAGACCTGATAAAACTTATGAAAAATTTTGTGGTTGTTTTGATAAAAAAAAGCATGTATTTATTACAGAAACGAAAGTACTAAACCAAAAGTACCAAAAGGTCCAAGATCATAATTTGTACAGAGAAAAATAAAAAAAAAAAAAAATGGAAAAATATAGTTAGCTGGTGATATAAGAGTCTGATAAGTATTAAAACAAAATCATGTTGTTTCTGTCAACCAAACCGATTCTATAGCCATCACATCCAACTGGTTTGTTCTTCATGGTACTGAGCCAGAAAACTTGACAGTTTAAGGCCATGTCATCCAGTTGAAGAAACACAATAATTCAATTCAGTTTTTATCTCTTAACAGATTATCCCATGTTATACTCTTATCTCACATTTGTATCTCTTTGAAACACCACGAGTTGACTTGTTGGAAAATTAATTTTTTATTCTAGACCAAAACAAGTATTTTGGGCTACATGGTAATTTTTCTAAGGTATTCTTCTATACGGAGATCGTACTTAATCTTACGTCTGGCAGTAGTACGGCATATAGTTACGTCTGGCAATAGTACGGCATACAGTTATGTCTGGGACCTGTATCACGATTTCATGTTCTTCTTAACTCCAAGTCTTTCCATATTGGCGAAGAACTGCAGTTATCTATTACTTTTGACCTCTTAAATTTATTTTTCGTTATTTCTTAAAAATGGGTAAAATGGACGATAGTTTTAATGATAATAGCAGCGGTGTGTTGTATGGAGACCTCAAAAGCTATTGCGATGAATCAGATGATCTATAGTTCTGGTTATAATAATTATCAGAACAGTGGCCATTATTTTACAAAATTTATGCCTCTTTTTGTGCGTAATAAACTTAGCAATTTGATATTTCGTAATAAACATGACAATTTGATATTTCTTAATTTGAGTATTGTTGTAATAATTCGCTGTGTTTGAGAAAATGATTTTTAGCATGCTAAAAACTTAAGATTTTTTTTCCATTTTTATTTAAAAATATTGTTAGTTTTTTACATATTTGTTATTGCATCAGCTAGTGATAGCAAGTGGTCAAAGTACTGAAATTTGAAAATAGCAAAATCATTAATTGAAAGTTTGAATACATCAAATTTTTATAAAATTTATTTATATTGAACTTTTTATATGTAGGGAATTTTAATAATCAGTTTATTGCAATGCAGTCATAGAAAGGACAAAGTGAATTTCTTTCAAAAGCAACAGAAAATTAGAGTACTAAATCATTTAATAAATCATCATTTCAATTAGAATATTTTCTTGTAAATTTTTATGTTCTAAATTACAAAATCCAATTCTTTAAAATATGTAATAAAATCTAAAGAAGGCCTTTTACAAAAAAAATTACGGAGTAAATAATGTTTCCCATTTATATTATTTTCACTAAAATCTGTCATATGAGATGACATCGTTACTAAAGTCTGTGTGACCTTGTTTCATACATTTTTTAAGCGTTAAAATAATTTTTAGTAGCAAGATAGTAGCAGATGTACTTGAAGCCATAATCATTCATAAATTTTTGCCAAGACATTCGGAACAAACATAATTTTAAAAATTAAACATCTGTTGTTGGCAACAATTTTAACCATTTCGCGTCAAAAAAGGAACTTTATTAATCTTGAATCATTTTGAGAATTAACTGCATAAAAGAATCCTTTCGGAAGACAATTTTTAGAACGTCACTTCACCGTACCTTTTTTTCATATTCTGTCATCATAAAAAGAAAAAGAAGAAAAACAGACGTTCCCATTGGTGTAGTCAGCCGAGAAGAATTACTTGTCGCTGTCAGCAAAGAGATTATTCCAGATTTTTCACCGCTCTTCTTGTTCTTACTTGTTCTTAAGGAACGAAGGAAATGATTCCAAAGAATGGCGACTTGGCCCTTGACGGACCCGGATCGTTAGGCGGGAAATTCGCTGTCAGACGATAGAGCGTGCAATTTTCGTCTGCCAAAAGATCTTCTCTCGCACATTTTATTTATAACCATAATTTTTTTCATTCGTGATCTGTCTCTGTCATGATCAGGTGCCAATTCCATCGACTGACATTTTTATTCTAATGAGTTTTTTTTATACTTTTAGTTTATTTCATTAGAATTATTTTTGTAAGTGAGAGGTTTGTAATTATTCTGTTTTTGTGAAAAGCTTTAATACTTATATGAAAGATTTTAATAGTGTTGCCATGACACTTTCATTAGCCATTAGGACGATATTGAAAATATATTTTAATATTTATATGAATGATTTTAATAGTGTTACCATGACACTTTCATTAGCCATTAGGACGCTATTGAAATTATAAAAATCCAATTCAGATTAAATCAATAGAAAGCAACAGCATTGAGAATAACTAGAATAACATATGATAAAAATATATTTAAATATTAATATCAAATAATAGCATTAAGTAAATGAAACGTAAAGAAATTGACTAGCACAAGTATTGTTGATATTTTAGAGGACAATATTGTTTAGAATGGTAAGTTTTTTACTGCCTTAAAAAAAGACGTTTAAGATACTGGTGTTAGTAGATTTTTTGCTTTTGCTTTCAAAGGAATTTGACAGTAATTTAAGTAAATCATATAAAAATAGAATTATAGTTTCACTTTCAGAAGAATATTGATTGGTCTATTTATTGGTTCATTTCTAATCTTAGATGCATATCTGTCAGTCTCGAGTTCATAATCAATGCATGCTTTTCTTTCCAAAAAATACAGTTTGAATGAAACAAGAAATTGCTCATTTTGTGCACTGATGAAAAGCGCCTCCTACCACCTTTTGGTGATGCTTCATTTTATGGTTCTTATACGATAATTCCTCTTAATGTTATCTACCTTCTCACAAAACATTTGCATTAATAATTTGTATTTTTGTGTTCTGTTTTTAAGTATACCCCATAATTAAGAGAAAAAAAGAGAGTGAAGAATATTATTATTAATTTAGTTATTATTGTTTTTGTTGGTGTATTTAAATTTAATCTGAAACCCTAATTAAAAATTATATAAATATAGTTTTTACAATTTTTTTATATTCTGTTAAATATTATATTAAAGGGTTGAATCAAACTGTTAGCTGGAATTTTTATTAAATAATTATATTTTATATATATATATATATATGACAATTTGTCTGCTGACAATATAATTAATAAGGATTTTTCATTCTTATAGAATCTTTCCTAGATTCAGTTATTAATAATTGAATTAAATATAATCTTTACCTTTACTTTTTTTTTATATTTAGTTACATTACTTTCATCAGAAAGAATTCTGTTTCGTCCTCGTTAGAAAAGAAATTTACTTTAAAACGTGTTCTTCCTTGAGAAATCTGTTCTTTAATATTATTGAAAAAGAAAATGCATTTACATGAAAATCGTAAGAAAAAATAAAATCTGGAAGCATTCTGGCAATATCAATTCCAGTGATATTTATATAAAATACTTCTTTTTGCGTACTAAGATAGAGTTTGTTTTGAAGCAGTGAATATCTTAAGATAGAATATTTTTATCCCTAGTTATTCCATTCGCGCGAATTGACAGTGAGCCATTTCTTTTTCTGCTTATCGAATCTCTTGGAAGATTTCCCTTGTTTTTCACCAGAAGAGCATTGGACTAGCCCATTATAATATCACTTTTTTTCCTTTGTTACATATTTCGAGATGAATTTTTAGCCACATGATTGTAGTGCTTGACAAAGAAATGTCTTTCATATTTGCCATTTGGCACCCGTGGTACTCATTGTCTGAAGTAAAGTCATTTGTTAAAAGATGTCATTTCACTAACACAACGAGATTAACGAGGTGATTCCCGTTCTTGACTACCGGTATCTTCTTTTAGAACGATTCGTACTTCGAGATACAAGAATAGAAGTACGAATATTTAATATGTTATGTGCTTTTTATAGCATTTAAGTAAATTTATACTTTTTTTTTGTTAAACATCTATAGACCTCATTTTCCAGTTATGTATGTCACGAACAGCATATCGATGGGCGATGGAGAGGACATTGGTTTCTGAATGAAGTTGCTGGGGTAATTATCTTACATTTACGAGTCGTATGGGAGAAATCCCAGAAAACTCTCACTAGCCAGACGTACAATTAATACAAACGTAACACATTTAATTACAACGACCATCAAGTTTTTAAGTTTCTAAAAGTCCTTTCCCAAAACCCGTCAGTGATCTGTTTATAGGTTACATGAGGCTCACTGATGTTCCACTCTCGTCTTTCTAACCGGTAGGTGGCTACATAGCTCTAGGTATGGAGGTGAAGGGTGTAGCAACGAAAATAAAAGTTTTATGAAAGTAATAGCTACAACAGTCCTCCTAGTAGATTTAAACTTGACCCTTCTTACATGTATGTATTATCGCTGGACAACGAGTCGGTCATTAAATTTATATTGTGGCATTTTTTTCGTGTAGAAGTATATGAGATCAATTTGAGTTTATGTACTCCAATGCTAACAACACTGTTAAAACTGAAGCAATGCATCCTACTTACTGTGGGACCAGTAGGCCATGTGCATTTTTGCAGAGATATTCAATGCTTAAATTTTTGAGACTTAAATTATGTTTATATGTATTCAAATTATGTACGGAATTTGGTGAGAGACGCATCTCATGTTATCACCAATAGTTATAGATCTTATATTTTTAAATAAAACGTGTTTGATAACTTAATGAATTATTCTAACTCTGTATGATAAAAGCAGTTACAAATCCTGCTTTTTAATTTTTTTGCGATCACGATGAAAATCAATCAATAATTTAAGTGTATCAGAATAATATGTTTACACATTTCAATCAAACATTTTTTAAACTGCTTCTTATGTACTTCAAATAACTCTTTATCATATATTTAGTTGACCCTTTTAAAATAATTTGTTTCATGTAACTGAAAGACAGACCTTTGAATTGATCTACTCATTTATGGGACGATCCCTAATCACAGTTGGAGCACATTCCGTTTTTCTCTTATTCCAGAATTAGGGCTGACTAGTTTTTGTCATTTCTGCTGTGCGATAACGAATTAAAAGACGATATGTTGGCTAAGTCTTGCTTTTCAAAGGCATCTCCAGGGATTCTACTTTTGTTCATTGTGATCATAGATGGATGGCAGCCATCGGTTTCGATATATTCTTCCTTATGGACAATGTGGTAACGGGTCATAATCTGAATTTCTTTTCTTCACTGTCAAGAAATGGTTTCTATTTCTTGAAGCATCGAGCATTTACTAGAATAACTTTATTGACATAGAATACGTCTTTCGGTTTTTTTTTCTTGCGTGTGCTAACAGAAAGAAAGAATGAGCTAATGACACGTGAAAGGAAAGTGACATAGAAATGTTCCGCATACCATGCGGTCATTGTATAGATTCATTATGTGATGGTGTTTATAGAAGTGGCTTGAGTCATATATTTTCTGTATAACAATGTATTTAAAATTGCTTTTGTAAAGTAAGAATCTTTTAGTGATTGCAGAATTTAGTGCGTATCTAATAAGTAAATGGGATTTCTTATTTTCAAGAAAACTTTAAAATTGTGTGATATTTAAAATAATAATAAAAAAATAAATTTTATTAAAAGGAGTTTTTTAAGTCTAATATATTTATTTACATTTTATCTTGATGATGCAGAGTAACTGAGTTCCATCCTTTCTTTTTTTTTTTTTTTTGTAAACAATGAAAATAAAAATGGAATTTTCGATATTAACCGTGCTTCCTCCTAAATACTTGCAAGAGCGCCCCTGTGTCATTCAGGAGAAATGGTCAATTGGTCTTGAGACTCTCACTAGGAAGAAGTACAGCGCAACCTGCTCTCCCACTGAGAAACATTTAATTTACAGTATTTCATCCCGAGAGGAAATATATTTAGCGCATCACGGCATATTAGTTGGCATACACACTCTCACCCCAGAGAAAATATATTTTGCGCATCCTGTACGTAGCCGAGTTTCGAGATTTCGGCTGAGAAGTGGAGTTCTTCCCCGAATCTACAATTATCTGTATTTAAATGTGTTAAATATTATATATCTCTAATTGTATGCATGTAAATAAAGCTGTGAGTTCTCCAGCGCCTCAAGTATCTCAACCTAACTATCCAGTTGAAGTCTGGTTGCCTAATCTGCACACTATAGAGGTTAAATTCTATGTCGGAGAGGTTCGGTGGATTTCACGTTAGTTTCTTTTCAAGGACGTTTTTTCGAAATTTGAGAAGCGATGCGGAATTAAAAATTTCTGCGTCTATGCCGGAATGGGCACGTTAAACCTTTCGGCCAAATCAATCGAGTAATTATTTTTGAACTTACTAGTACAAGATTCTAAAGCGTTTTATTGATAAGTCTATAATATGCATGGTTTCGTTAAATGTAGATTTGTAAATATCACTTTAATCAAACAAATTAGGTAAACTATTTATCTTTGTCTAAAAATAATTTTACCTCACACGAAGTAAAAATGTGTTTCAAAAATAGCTAATATTTTAAGATTAATTATGAGTATTACTATTGGCTAAAACAAGTTTAAAAATGTGTATAGGGATGGTTGCAAATATTTCAGAAGAAGTGAAGTTCGCTGTTGATATTTTTATAACGAGATTATCGGGGATCTTAAATGATGGATGAGAGCTCTGCGAACATGACTTCATCTCCCGGGAGGATCATTACCCACTCCGCGAAGTTTTCACACAGGGCGCCGACGCACTTCGAAGGGGTGACAGCAACATAAACAAGCTTCAATGTTCACTTTCCACCATAAACAACACTTCATGCAGTGGAGTTTTAAACAACAGCTGGGAAAGTTAATTTACGCGTATTTATTTATTTTTTCAAATTGGGTTTAACATTTATCTTTTCCTGCAGTGCTGAAAATGAAACATTTTTATTAATTTAAAATGTCAAGAATTTCTTTTTACATTTTCTGAGATTTCCGTATTTGTTTTTAACAGGCTCTATACGTTATGATGATGGTAAATATAGAAGCTAAATTAATAATGGTGCAAATTTTTTTTTATTTTAATAAGGATGCGTTTTCTTACATCGTTTTAAATTAAATTAACTATAAACTATTACTTTACAGACATTGAAATTCATTCCACTCATTAACAGTCAGCTCACCACATCCAACAAGTGAAAACATGGCTTTCCCGTATAATTGGCAATTTCCCTATAATGGCAATTAGCCCTATAATTTCCCTCGAAAATTATAGGAATAATTGTCCTCCCTTTTTTGTATGTCATATAGAAGTAAATCAGGAAAATTCCCATCAGGTAGCTTCAGTACTGATGCGAGACGCTTTACACACATTGCCATAGAATCTATTTGTGTGTGAAAGCAGCGACTACAACGGACTCTCCAGTGGATTTGAGCCCGAGCCCTTCAATGTACACGTTACCACTGAGCCACGAGTCTAGCTAATTTTTTCAATGGCGCAACAGCCCCATGGTGAATCAACGCCTTTGCCTAACGACCAACTGGCTAGCGCTTTGGCCTTTAATACTACAGGCTTCAGGTTCGAATCCTGGCAGGTGCTGGATATTTGTTAGTAGTTTCGGAATCCACGTTAAAATGTAGGTTCAGGTTTAATTAGCCTAAAGTTTGCTAAAAATGACCGTAGAGCGAGAAACCAAACCAAATCAAGCCTACTGGCTGACTCTGACCCATGAGATATTTTTTTTCTTTTACGAGGTAGAGTTATCATCTTATGCTCTAGTCATATTAGTCCAGGACCTATGGCTTAAAGTGGATTCCGAACCACTACAAACATCCATGGTACCACTGGGACTCCTACTGAAACTTGTGAGACCGTGCGCCAGAGCGCTATGCGCTTGGGCATCAGGCCCAGTCTAGCTATTTTCGTATTTAACATAGAAAACAAAATGGGCATATAATACGTCTCATATTTTTTTAATAATGATTTTAAGTAAAAATGATGAGCAATTTTTTCTATTTCTTATAACTGGTAAAGAAATTAATTTATTTTTGTAGAAGAAACAAAATTTATTCAGACTATTGTTGAGAACCGCAGATCATACATCTTGAAAAATATTTTTGAAACACAAATAACACCTAATTTTTATATCATTTATGGAAAATAAAACACTTGCTTTTATAAGAGAAGCGATTAAAAAAACAATACACATTTGAATTTATAAAGAAAACCTTCCTAACGAGAACTTCTAACAACTTGATACATTTTAACCTTCTATGTATCAATTATTATATAAAACTTGTATTTTGTAAGTTATATTTTTTCAATATTATAAAATTATTTTAATAAATTTAAATATTTATTTCATTTTCTATTATTCTTTTATCTTATATAGTTAAAAATATAATAAAATTTGTCTCGAAACTCAATACTTAAAACTTTAATTATTTTAAACTGAAATAATTTTAACTTAAAAAAGTAAATCTTTAAGTAACTATTTTATACAAAATAACTCAAAAAGGAATAAATTTCACACATTCTTCACATACTAGTTTTTCTCATTTTTTATAAGTATAACTAGCTTAGTATATATAGTATGACGTGACGATGCCTAGCTAAAAAAATAAAACATTTCTAATTTTGGTAAATTTTATTAGGAAAATTTTTTTTTGTGTAAAACTAAAAGTTTGAAATTATAATTAACTCGCATTAAATAATATAAATTGGTTAAAGAAAACAATCATTGTTAATCAAGATTTCCAAATAATTTTTCTCAACTTCAATTAACCCTTTTAAAGTAACATAACTAAAAAAAAATGTTTTTAAAGTAAATTTAAACTAATAGACTATAAAAACATAAAAAGCCAATAAAATATCTACTATCCTCTTCGATGAAAATTCAGAGAAAATACAATGTAAAAGACAAAATCAGGTAATCTTATTAAAATCGATATTAGAAAAAAATTCACTTAAGTTAAAAAAAAATTTTAAAAAGTGTAAATGAGCATAAAATAAAAAGGGAGAATTTTTTGTGTTTTTATTTTTTATGATAATTAATAATGCCACCAGATGGCACCCACCAGTTTAATAAAACTGGCACCATCTGGTGGCAAAAAAATAAGATTTCTATTTAATTAAAAAAATAAATGTTTTTTCTCTCGAAATGTTTGTCTATGAAGCAGATAAAAAATAAACCCCAAAAGAAATATTTCTAAATGTAGTTTTTAAATTTTAAGAAATACAGACAGACAAATCTTTGCTTAATAAATGAGATGAATTCGTCATGCAGAGTGGAAAATTTTTACATTTTTTTTTAAAGAGTGATTTATACAGTCTAACGTTGCAATATGTACATATAAATTTTCTTTTATACAATCTGATAATGCAATATATACATAGCAATTTTCTTTTTTTATACAGTTTAATATTCCAATATATACATAGCAATTTTCTAATATAGAAATAAATATAGCTAAAGTTAGAATACAAGTATGTTTTCATTGTTGAAGAATTTTGTAGTAAATATATAGTTGTTCAACAGATTTTAGTTTGAAATGAATTAAATATACACATATGTTCTTGAAGAAATATCTTCTTTTTCATATAAAAGGAAATAAGTGCATTTTGAAACATTTTTGTCAGTAATACTGAAAGTTATACAGCTGTCAAAAATGTCTCTAACAGTGTAATACACATATATTTAAATAATATTATACTTCATCAAATACATTGTCCTAAAAACGTTTTTTCTTTAATCCTAAACTACATGCCACGACGACCTGCCACTTTCAGTTTAAGAAAGATATTCGGTATAAAAATACTTGAAGGATAAAATTAGAGATCTGTTTATCAAGACACAAAATATCATTTCTGAAACTTGAAGAAATCAGTATTTCTCATCTTTCTTAGTATGAGAGTTTTTTTTAACTCATAAGTTCTGTTCCTTATTTTTTACTTTTGACAAACATCTCATACTAATCTAGAAAACTTAAAAAAAAAAAAAAAAAAAATAAAGAGAAAGTTTGAAAGAAAAAGAACCGAGCGAAAATGATGGAAGTAGCTTCTAAATCCGTTGCAAAATGCTCCAAGATTGAAGGTACGTTTTTTTCTTCTACAACTAACTCTTTTGACAAGAGTTAAATTAGCCTTATAGCCGGTGTTTACGGTCTTGTAGATTCTGCTTTTGAATCTGCTGCAAATTCGACGTTCCGTCCTTGCTGTTTCGTAAATTTATGCTTATTTATTCTTTTTAACTTTAGTACAGTTGGTTTCGTAAATCTTTTTTTAGCATCTATTTTAGGAGGATTATTTGATTTTACAGTCTTCTAAATTGTGTTTTCCTGGAATTTTTATCGACGACGATTTTCTTTTTTTTTCAGTAATGTTTTATCTTTGATTTATTTATCTAACGGTAATTTTTTTTACCATTAAATATTTACTCAATGAAATGTCTATATTTTTATCATGTTAAAATCTATTATAGCTCCCTCAATATATTGCTTAAATTTTTATCAAAAGAATTCATTTACTAATAACAGGAAGAAATATTTTTAAAATATAAATGCCTATTATTTGAACTAAAACTATGAGTTGAACTGATTTTATTAGAATCTAGTTTACTAATTTTGTTATTACCAATAAATACTATTAAACATTAATTTCATTTATTATAATAAATTGTTTTTGTATCTTGATAATATTCCACTTTGATACTGTATGATTCTATAATGCAAAAATATAAACAGTTTGACCTGAATATAAACAGTTTGACCTAAACAGTTTGGCCTGAAGTTTATAGATATATACAGGGTTACGCAAATAAAGGGGCCTGATGGCCGAGTGACTAGCGCTCTGGCACTCGATGCCACAGTAATTTTGGGTTCGAGTTCCCCCGATGACATGGATGTTGTAGAGGTTCGGAATCCACTTTAAACCGTAGGCCCAGGTCCAATATGACTGTATGTCGTTAGGTGCAAGGCCGACAACCCTACCCCGTTAAAAGAAGAACATCTCCTGCCTCGAAATCTATCAGTAAGCAGACGGTCTTTGACCACCATGAGGTTGTTGGGCTAATGGAAAGAAGAATATGCTAAATAACAAAAATAGCATATCAATAAATACTATTAAACATTAAGTAGATTTATTATAATAAATTGCTTTTGTTTCTTTATAATATTCCACTTTGATACTGTATGATTCTATTATACAAAAATTTTAACTAGTTTCGTCAGAAAGTGTTAAGTTTATAAATATATACAGAGTTATACAATTAAAATCTCAGTTTGAAAATTACATAAATGCAAAAATATTTGGAAATAGTGTAGAGGAGTTAATGGGGTTTTTATATGTTGCAGAAAAAAGTTCTATAAGTTACCACTAGGTTTGGTTTGTCGCTCTACGGTCATTTTGTGCATACTTTGGGGTAATTAGACCAGGTCTTAATACTTTTAACTTGATTCCGAACAACTAACAAACATTCATGTTACCGCCAGGATTTGAATCTGAAGCCTGTGGTTCCAATGGTCAGAGTGCAACCAATTTACAATCAGGTTCGCGTAAATTTCCACTAGGAGTAAAAGGCTAAAGACTGACATTATAACATACACTGAAGGGACAAAAGTCATCGGATAGCAATATGCAAATTTTCAGATGGCAGTAGCATCGCGTAGAACAGGTATAAATGCGCAGTGCTTTAATTTCTGTTCAAGTTATTCATGTGTAGAGGTTTTGACGTGATGATGACCGCACGACGGGAATTAACCTTGAACGCGGAATGTTAGTTGGAGCTAGACGCATGGGTCATGCCATTTGAAATCGTTAGGAATTCAACATTCCCAGATCCACTGTGTCAAGAGTGTGCCGAGAGTATGAAATTTCAGGCATAACATCCCACCATGGACAGCACAGTGGTCGACCGCCTGCACTTAACGACCGAGACCGTCTGCAGTCGTAAATTCTAACAGACAAGCAACACTGCGTCAAATAACCGCAGAAATCAATGTGGGCGTACAAGGGACTTGTCTGTTAGAACTGTGCGGAGAAATTTGGCTTTCTTGGGCTATTCCAGCAGAAGACCGACTCGAGTGCCTTTTGACAGAACGACAAGCGACTCTCGTGGGCACGTGAGCATATCGGTTGTTAGATGAATGGAAAACCGTGGCCTGGTCCGATGAGTCACGATTTCAGTTGGTAAGAACTGATGGTAGCGTTCGAGTGTGGCGCAGACCCCACGAAGCCATGGACCCAAACTGTCAGCAAGGCACTGTTCAAGCTGGTGGTGGCTCCGTAATGGTGTGGGCTGTTTTTCATGGCATGGACTTGGTCCTCTGGTGCGACACCGAACATTGACTGGAAATACTTATGTTCAGCTACTTGGAGATCACTTGCAGCCATTCATGGACTTCATGTACCCAAACAACGATGGGATTTTTATGGATGACAATGCGCCATGTCACCGGGCCACAACTGTTCGCGATTGGTTTGAAGAACATTCTGGACAATTCCAACGAATGAGCTGCCCCCTAGATAGCCCGACCTGAATCCCATCGAGCATTTATGGGACATCATCGAGAGGTCTGTTCGTCTGCACCATCAACGCTTTCATATGGACGTCTATCGAGACAGCATGGCTCAATATTCCTGCAGAAGACTTCCAACGACTTGTTGAGTCCATGCCACGTCGAGTTGCTGCACTTCGCCGGGCGAAAGGAGGGCCGACACGATATTAAGAGGTATCCCATGACTTTGTCACTTCAGTGTATTTTTAAAAATAAAAACAATAGCAGTAAATCTTCAATATACTGTCCATCATTTTCTGCAGTCAAAGAGAGACGCAATATTAGATTTTCCATTGTAGTTAACATGTGTCTATTCCAAATATGCATGTTAATTGAATCTTTAATTTCCAACAAATTGGTGATGCCATTATGATGATGATGCTTTCGGTATGAAGTTATTTCTAAACTCACTGTCATATGGGTTTAGTTCTATTGATTGAAAAATGCCATTTAACTTGAAAATGGCGACGATAACCTGTCAGTCATAAAATATATCAGCAGAAAACGTTTAACATATCCACTAAATTAGCTCCATTGTGCTTCAGAATTGTATTGTATATGATCCATATTCTTAGATATATACTACGGAGATACTTAGAGATACTACGGAGTATACTTAGAGATAGTATACTACGGAATCTCTCCAAATAGAAGCATCTTGCTGAATTACTTTTAATGCTAAAATCATTATTCCTGACAAATTGTTGTTTGCAAATTTCACGGCAAAAATACACCAATTGTTCTAGAAACCCAGAGTATTTTCTCCTAAATTGGGGACGGCTCTGGCCTTGGTACGCACCTTTAGGTTCGAATCTTGGGTGGTGGCATGGATTTTGTTAGTGGCTCGGAATAAACGTTAAACTGTCTCCCTGCCTATCTGAATCCCCCCCTATCTTAATGTCCCACCCTGGCTAATCACCCTAAAGTGTAAAAAAAAAAATGACCGTAAGGTGACAAACCAAAATTTAATGGAGATTTTTGCAATTGACACATTTTTTATTAACATTAACAAGGTCTTTATAACATTTATCAGCAAATCATGGAAAGTTTTGATGTAGATTTTTATATTCTATAAAATGTTTTAAAAGTGATCCTTTATTAATGATCTTCTTAAATACTTTTCTAAGTTTAGTCATATGAGATAATCACTGAGTTCACAACATTGAACATTTTACTGAGAGTATCTCATTTTAATATTGATTGGCAAGAAAGTAATTTCGGTTAAGTACATTGTAAAAACTGAACGTACTTTCTTGCCAACCCAATAGATTTAAAAGAATTTACATCTGAGTTTGTTGACATTGATTTATTATTGATTGATTATTGACATGTTTCTAATAATTTTACCGCAATAAGTTAGTTGTAATTTCCAGAATCTTCACCAATATCATTTTAATTGTATTAAATTAGCAATATTATAATATTTCGTACAGTATTTAATGAAATTTTAACAAGTAATATTTCACACAATTAAACTCAATAAAAAAATTTTAACTTATGAGTAATTTTGAATTAAAAGAAATTAAATAATTATTTATTTAAACAATTTTGTTAAATTATTGTTACTTAAATCATTTTATTAAATTATTATTATTTAAATAATTTTTATTAAATTATTAAATTAAATGTTATTATAATTTATTATATAATTATTCATAAACTATTCATGACTTTTGATTTTCCTTGAGTAATGATAAACAACAATAATAAAATTTTGTTTTCATCCATAAGAGCGAAAGTAAACAACTTATTTTCTAAAGAATAAACATTCAATGTTCGAGCATTATAAGTAATTATGTCGTGAAATATTAAAATATGTCCTTTTCGGAGAAAATGAAGCTTTAATAATTCTTAATGAACTCTAAAGAAAACAAAATTAATCAAACTCTACACGAAACATATTGTTATTCATCAATAAATAAAAGAATTGCGAGCGCTTTCATTTGAGATTAAAGTTAATAATAAACTTTTTATATTAAAACGAAAGCAAAGCAATTCTTCTATTTCACAACAAAATTAGATAACGCGGTTTTTAGCAAAGGAGACGAAAGCAAACATCGAACAAATTTACAAAGCTGTTATCTTAGCGAAAACAGTCTAGTTAAACGAAATAGATTTTGAACAAGACAAAGCAGCCATGTTAAGAAAAGCAAAATAAAGGCAGGCTCTTTGTGGAGTGAAAGCCGCAGCCAAACAAAATATCTTTTGTCGATCTTTCTAAATAATTTACCGAAAGAACAACAGGCAGCTTTTATGGAGCACCGGGTTGCGTGAAATTCGAAAATTTTGAAGTCGAGCGATTTTCTCTTTCCATCAGAACGACTCTCATTTCACCCTTGAAATGAATCTTTTCAACCTGCCATACTCTTCTGATAGAATCAAGGCTTAGCATTTGAGTTTATATATCAATGGAGGAAACTTTGGACTGCAGTAAAAGCATAAATCAGAAAAAAATTCAGGTTGTAATAAAAGTTTTGTCCATTTCTTCGATTGAAGTAAAACTGTAAGGCAAAAGTATATTTATTTAATCCTCAGTACCAATTGCTTCAATGCAGTCTTACCAACAACATTTGATGTTTTTTATAAAATTGATTTTGCTTTAAAAAAAAAAAAAAAAAGAATCTTGCTGCATTTGAACTTATTCTCTAGAACTCAGCGGAATCTCAGAACACCTGAAAAATGATTCTGTAAGCTTCAAAAAAAGATGGCAATCTATTAGAACAAAGTTAGATTGGAGAAAACTTTTGATTGTTTATTTTAAAGTTCCTAATATCTCTTGAAGTGTGGTATTTGGTATTGCCATGCAATAATACTTTTAAGAGTTTTAGCTGGAATTACTATTTAATGGTACATCACAACTAATAATAAACAATTTCTTTCATTACTCATCAAGAACTTTTGCTCAAAAATATCTTGATTCACTATCTCTAAAAATCCTTGTTTGGTTGCAGACGGATGCCTAATGGAATAAAGACTTAGCATTTGAATTTATATATGAATGGTGAAAATTTGGAGGGCAGTGAAAGCATAAATTAGAAAAAAATTCAGATTGTAATGAAAGTTTTGCCCATTTCTTCGATTGAAGTAAAAGTGAAAGCCAAAAGTATATTTATTTAATCCTCAGTACCAATTGTTCCAATGCAATCTTACCAACAGCTTTTGATGTTTTTTTAAAAAATGATTTTTCTCTGAAAAAAAGAATCTTACTGCATTTGAAGTTCTTCTCTTGAACTGAAAAATGATTTTGTAAGCTTCCAAAAAAGATAGTAATCTATTAGAGCAAAGTCAGAATAAAGTGGAGTTCCAGCAAAAGGTTTTTAGGAGACTTTTAATATCTCTTGCAGTGTGGTATTTGATATTGTAATGCTATTGGTTCCTGGTGTACCAGATACCATTTCCTGATCACGCTCCTTCACCGTTGAACGAAACCGTTTTTATGCAATAATATTTTAAAGAATGTAAGATGCGGTTATTATTTGATGGTTACATTACAATTAATAAACAATTTCTTTCACAAATTTTGGATTCAGTAACCCTCAAATCATTCTTTTTTGGAAACCGAGCCTTTCGAAATTGTTATATAGGCCTAATAATGACGACTAAACCGCAGAGAGTTTGCGCTTAAGATTATTAAACAGGATCCATCGATTTATTACGATTATTAGAAGTTGAATCAATAAAAGAGGGAACAGCTCTATTGTTAGTGCTAGATATTTAATACAAATAATAATACTTTTACTATTACATATTCGCTAAACAGAACTTAATATTCTTTTTTATATTATTTTAAAAAGTGTTTGATTTTACAACTAAACCATTAGTGGAGTTCTCATTTGAAAAAAAAAAAAAATCTTGAAAACTTGTTACCATTTTTCATTCATTACTGGATATGCTAATAAGGTGATTAGAAATATAAAACGATGAATACCTAAAGCATAAAAAGAATGTAAATAAGGCGATAAAAGGAAGGCATTACAATGGATTAATAAAATGTCCTTTCATTTAAATTTGTAATTTTGTTCAAACTTGTGAGGCACACTTAAAAATTTTAACTTCTTGATATGTACACAAAAATTTCAAAATAAATTAAACAAAAGTTTTACACCATCAATCACAAGTGATAATTATGCTGGTTTTTAATATTCGATGATATTATCTTGGACTTAATAAACAACATTAATTATTTTGTTGAAAATGAATTTTGGCTTTTGCCTTATTCACTCATTACTTCTCATATATTGTTTTTAAGACAATGCTTTAATGTACTGATGCAATTTTTTGTTTTAATCCATTATTTGTTTTCAGTCGGATTAAAGTATAAAAACTGTAATTATCATGTGTGGCTTATTGTACTGTTGTGGTTAATTTTAAGGCTATACCTGTTGTTACTTCTAATTATTTTACAAATTTATTTTCCATTGATTCTACAAGTAAACGGATCGACGCTTTATTTGTTTGATTTTCAAGTGAAGAATTATCACCGTGCAGCCCCTGGTAATACTGCTTCTTTTTCGGGTTTTAAGTTGGGAGTTACACATAACAAAAAAGAGGGAGTTACATTGAGAAAAAAAGTGTAGCCCGAATTCGGGGCTATACACTTTTTGCTCAACGTCTGATTTTGAATCTAGGATTTGTACCAAATACTGAGAGGTTAAAGGGAAAAAGGATACTTTCTCAAGAGGCTGATGTAATATTAATAAAAATATTTAGACATTTTTGTAGTATGGTTAAATTGTGAAATAGAATTAATTCAGCTTATCTGAAAATTTGATCTACATGAAGATAGAATTTCAAACCAAACTTTCATCGTACATTGTTTGTGGGCTAGTGGTCATTTTAACCTTAAAAACTGATAGCTTTTACAGCGAGTGATTGTTTTTCTTGGCATAATAATCTTTCAGATCAGTTTGAGCAAGTGCCTTTTTCATTGTTCTTGAAATTCACCACATATCTTTAAACTACTCAGTAGCAAGTTAAAATGAAGTTTTTCTTTAAATTGATTGTTTAATTTCGAATCAAATAACGATGCCTACATTCAAAAGTCATCTTCCACCATTTTACATCCTCATTCATTCAATTTTTATACAAAATTTTTTGGTATCTATACACAAATTTGTATTTGTGTATAGATACTAAAATGTATATTGTAGTTTCTAAAATGAGCATTTTAGTCATTTGGCAGTTTTAAGTCGAGACATTCATTGTCCATGTAAAACTCGTAAGTGTTAAAAGAAAGATAAGTTCTTGAAATTCTAAAAATTCCGAGCAATTATTATAATTTCTAAAATTACGTAATAATTAAAAAGCCACAATAGAGAACCATTCATTAAACAAAGCTGCTAAAAATGAAGCTTTTTCATCAAAATACACTAGAAAAAAATAATTAAGATAATTTTTTATTGAATTTCGCTTGTAAATCACAAAACATCAAATTAAATTTTTAAAATCGTCTGAGAATGAAATATATATATATTTTTTGATTATTGTAAAATTTTATTTATTCTAAAATTTTTTGGCATTAAATTGTTCTTTAAAATTGGCCCCATACTTTTGCTGAAAGCTGTATTTTACATCTAACAAAAGAAATGATGTAAAATAATAACATGCATTAATTTATTTAGTTTGGATGTTTATTACCGGGAAAAGAATAGAAATGTTTCGAAAAAAAAATTATAAATTTACAATTTGAGAATTGTTTTTGTTTTAAATTTGTAGTTTGAGGGATGTAACTCCTATGTGAATAACGCGTTGGGCTTCCAAACTAATGAAGCCATATTACAATCATGAGAAGCAAAGCCAAACCGAAAGTCAAAACCGAATTGCAATAACAATATTTCTATAGATATATTTGATTTTAAGGTTATTTTTACCAGCATTCCTTTTAAAAGACCTTCGAGATACCTTAACTTTCAAGACCTTCAAGATACCTTACACTTTCCCTCGACTATCAAATATATATTTATATACATTTGATTATATATTTATATATATTTTATACATTTGATTGTAATAAATAATATCGATATAATATTATTCGACAGTTGAATACAACTTAAGAAATCTCTGCGTTTTCTATAATTATACCTTCAATAATAGGAATCATTTCATCCAAACTCAAGATATTCCACGAGAAACTAAATATTCATTAATACTAGCTAATATTTACTTACATTACTCCGAAAAAATTGTTTAATTTGCAAATATGCTTTTAAGTGCGTGGCTAATCTAATTATGTTAAATTATCAAAATTTTCAAAGATTCTGTCATGACATTAATCTAATAGAGATTATTTTAAAGATTACGAAAATAATCTTTAAGCTGATTTTTATGTCAATATTAACATTTATAGCCCCTCACAAATCAATATTTTTGTCAAAAGGAAATAATTCCATTTCATTATCAATGAATGTACACCCTAGAACTCCAATACCAGCATCCAAATGCATCGTAACATCATTAATCAACTGCTCAGAACTAATTCCATCTGTAATAATACTATTTTTTAAATAAAAATATAAAAATATCTTAAGAATGCTCTTTTAATTAAATGGTGCCCTCGAAACATTTCTGCGCCATTACTTTTTAATCTGTAATTTCCCAATTAATTTTTGTTAATAATTATTCCCATAGTTTACAATCTCCAAAAATTCTCCATACTTTGGGTAAAGAAAGCTATTCCAAGAAATTGCAAATCACTTCATCAGTTTCTACTCCACTGCTGCTAATTACCAAGATCCCTCGAATCGAGCAATAGATCACCCCACTCAGATGCTCCATGTATACAAATAAATTGCAATATATCAATTGCGCTTAATCACTTGCTTAATAGCGTAATTATTATAAACAATAATTAGATCCTGCCACGCGACTCAATTTTTGCTATATAAAATATATATATATATTTTTGCTATATAAATGTGTTTTTGCTATAAAATTGTTTTTTTTTCTTCAGTCGTATATCCCTAAACGGAAGTATATTCTGCCTGCTCCATTTTACTATGCGTTCTATTTTTCGCTAGGTGTGTTTCTGACTTGGATCCAGTCTTCTAGAGAACAGAAATAACATGATTTATAATATTCTGAAAGTACGTATTCTTTCATAAAGCTATCCTAATTACATTATAATTGATTTTTTTTTAAGTTTTTGGTTTTTATAAGAATTTCTTTTGGGTTTTATTAATTTCCTTTACATATTACCAATTTCGAGCACTATTTTTTACATCTTGTTATTATATATTTATATAAATATTCTGTGTTTTTTTTATCTATATATTCAACTCTAGTCATTCACTCTTTTGATATTTATGGTTATCTAAATATTTTCTATATATTTTTCTCTCTCTCTCTCTATATATATATATTTCTTTCGTTTCTGCAAGTTTTGTGCATAGTGAATATCGTGATTTGCATATTTTGGACAATTTCTTTTATTTTTTGGGAACCCTGATTGTTAGGGCGCTTAGGGTTCTTGCATTACTTATCTTACTATGGTTTTCTTATATATTTGATTGTGATTCCGTAAAGAACAGGTCCTTACGTGTTAGTAATACGGTTTGTTGTGGCTTTTGTTGTGCGTATGATGGTTGTATTTCTAATTCCTGCCCTGTCACTTATCCTTTGGTTTTTCATATGTTTTCTTTTATATATATATATAATAGGAATATAATTTATATATATATCACTGTTCATGCCGCATTATGTATAAGGCGAACAGCCCATTGTAAGTGCAGGAGGACTTATGGGTAACTACCAAACATTTGTATAACATGTGAGAGAAACTCCAAACGGACAAACCTGAATGTCAGTGCGATGCACTTAATCATATTGTCACAATCACCTTGAAGTCTGCTTTTTCTAACAGCTGTGATTGCAACGGATACCACCAGCAGATTCAAATGTGAATTCTCTTTGCACACTAGTTGCGCACGTTACCACTTACCCACTTGTTGAGCAGATTCATATATCGAGATGAAAAAACTGAATACCGTAGAATTCGTATTAACATATAAGAGTTTCTTATTTTCCTTATTAATAACGCTTTTTACACTGATACGAACATAGACTTGTTGATGTAAAATTTAAGGACTGCAATGTTAAAATGGTTAATGTCGTATAAACCTGATTCATGTTCTGTTTAAGATTGTGAACATGAGTAAATGATCAGCTTTTACTGCACTCACCGAAACAAATCAGGAAGGGAGGCCGAGGATATCGCTTCCCCATCCGGTTTTTTTTCCGCTTTCCTGAATGGAAAGACCGGAAGAGTTTCAATTAAGAACATCGAATCTCCTTCCACTTGTGGGCGCCCTCTTTTAATCCGGGACGCAGTGCTTACATGCCGGGGAGGGTAATTCCCTGCTTCTGGAAAGAGCGGCTCATCCGTGAAACTGCCTACAGGAGGAGAGATCACTGCCTGGATGGGGGCATTTAGGCAGAGATTTTGATGACCCCGATGTCAAGATCCGTTTTCCGGTGACGGCGATTAGGTTTACGATCGGCTTGCGGAGAATGAAACAAAACACATAGGCAACTCGTTTTGAATTTCCCTGGCCGTAAAATAGGAACGTTAAAAATTAGTCTGTTGTTTTAATTAAAGTGTAGAGTTGTTTGAAAATGTAAACAGATTAACAAGAAAAGATCTTTGATAACAATCTGTTATTTAGAAGATTTGATTATTGAGATGCTCTGATGGCCGAGTGGCTAGCGCTCTGGTACCACAGGTTTCGGGTTCGAGTCTCCCCCCGGTGCCATGGATGTTTGTAGTGGTTTGGAACCCACTTTAAACCGTAGGTTCCGGTCCAATATGATCATAGAGCGTTGAGGAGTAGTGTTACTCGCTTCCATAGTATATCTTCAAGCTACACGTACCCTTTGTAGTGCTAAATGGCTGGCGCTCCGTCCTGTGTTGCCAAAGGCCGGAGAGCGCTAGCCAATTGGCATAGATGTTTGTTAGTGGTTCGGAATCCACGTTAAATTGTAGGCCCCAGTCTAATTAGCTCAAAGTGTGCACAAAATGAACGTAGAGCGACAAACTAAACCAAACCAAACCTGCCCCCTAGATTTGTCCATTGTCACGAAATCTCTGTTTGGACTGCTTATTCATTTGAATTAAGAATGTATTGCTTGGGTTTTAATCTACCTCCATTTGAATTTTTGATCTAAACTTTTGAAATTTGTAAAAAATCGTAGTTTGTAGGACGTTAAATTGTAGGACCTGGTCTAATTAGCTCAAAGTGGGCACAAAATGACCGTAGAGCGACAAACCAAACTAACAGGCTGCCCAACTATCCATGTGAACCGTTTATTTACACTTTGCACAGTCGACATCGAATCTCCACGTTGATGACCGCAGTGACTGAAATAGATGCCATAAGCGGAATCGAACCTAAAACCTTTTTAAAGCTAGTTGTATTCATTTCCACTGGTTCATAAGGGGAACTAAATCTAACTTACAATATAATTTCTTCCATTATAAACTGTGAATTGTAATTACTTTTTAAAGTGTATTTCCATTTACACATATATATAAGAAATGAATAGGCATATAAATTAAGAGTTTAATAAAATAAAAATAGGAATGTTAATCATAAGCCCAAATAAATGACCGTCGAGACGCGCATCGCAACCACGCTTTTCGAAAAAAACCACCCCCTACCGCATCCCAGAAGCCCAACGAGAGGTTTTCCGAACGAACACTTTTGCTCCCCATCCTCCCATCCCCGGAAGTCAGCCGAGCGAGAAAATGAATGCTTCGTTACAGATCGGCCCTCTTTTCCGCCTAATGGATCGCCCCTCCCCTCGCAACTTCAGCGACGCATCCCGAAGAAATACAGAAGAAGACGAAGAAGGAAGAAAAAAAAAAAAATGGCAGAGGAATGAAGTTGGAAATAGAGGGAGTGAGAGAGAAAGAAGAGTAACTTATGACTTAAGCAGGAATAACAACAAGGCGTACCATTTTTATTTCCTTCCTTTCCACTTTGCAGACGAAAAGTTCCTTCCTCACAGTTTTCTTTGCCTCCTCCGAGTTTTTTGGCCATTTGCTTTGTTAGGTTCGAATCGCGTGTGATGTTCCGTGTCTGCTTCCATTTGTCGTCGGCCAAAGATGGATGGATTGCAAGGGGAAAAATAAAAGATGGGCCGTATTATATCTGTTCAGTTGAATATTTTTGCGATAAAAATACTCAATATAAGTTTTCAAACCAGTGTCGGTATTTGTCATAAATATTAACTTGAAAAAGCTTGGTTTATGCTAATAGTTAGAGTTGTAACGTTTTGGCCTATATTAGACATACAACTACTTCAAGAAGAGGGCCACTTTCAGATTCATAGGAACACTATTGCACTATTAAATCACAAGTACAGTTCACTCCAAGGTCGGAGATGTTTGAGAGTTCTCGAGTCTACGTCGAATCTAATTGCCTGATCTGCGGCAGACCTTAATGATCACACGGTTAAACGAAACCACTTAAAAAAACACTTCTTATCGACTCTTCTTCACCAAAAACATCCTTTTAAGATAATAAAACAAGAGAAGGTGTCAGCTTCTGTCACTTCTCATTGGAGTAGACATTTCTCAACTCATGGTCTATTACCAATTACAATAGAACAACTCATGGTATAGTATTATCCGCTATTTATTTCAACTTCACTAAAGTGTTTTTAATTATCTATAATCTCATTCCAATATTTAATTATCTACTAGTATACGCCGAATTTTTTTTCAGCAAAAAAAATTTTAAGAATGGTAATTATGAAACTTTGAAAAATAAAAGTCAGCTGGTAAAAGTCAGTCGGTAATATGTAAATGAAATTATTAAAACCCAAAAGAAATCTTTGGATTTTAATAATTTCATTTACATATTACCGATTTCATGGAAAAAAATTTTAGATTCTGTTATTGCATATTTTGTATAAATATCTGTGAATATAATATAATTTAAATATATTTTACTGTTCATACCTCACTATACACACGGCGAACAACTCGTTGATAGGTGCAAGAGGATATTGGACAATGCCTTTCAGGAAGACTTTTAAAGATAACTCCCCAAAATTTGCATATTGTATGAGAGAAAATCCTGAAACATTCCTACCATGCAAACCTGACTGTCAATGCGATACATCGATTCCTATTTCACAATCACCATCTAGTCTCTTCGTTTCTAATGCAGTGATTGTAACGGATGCCACCAGCGATTTGAATGTGAATTCTCTTGCACACTAGTTGCGCACATTACCACTGGCCCACTTGTTGAGCAGATTCATATATCGATATGAAAAACTGAATAACGTAGAGTTCTTATTTAATAACATATAGGAGGTCCTTATTAAATATTTTACACCGACTGCACATAGACTGGTTAATGCAAAAATTTGCAGACTAAAATGTTAAAAATGGTTAATGTCGTATAAACCTGATTCATGTTCTGCTTAAGTTTGTGAACACGAGTAAATGACCAGCTTTTACTGCACTAACCAAAACAAATCAGGAAGGGCGGCCGAGGATATCGCTTCCCCATCCGGTTTTTTCCGCTTTCCTGAGTGGAAAGACCGGAAGAGTTTCAATTAAGAACCTGGAATCTCCTTCCACTTGTGGGCGCCCTCTTTTAATCCGGGACGTAGTGCTTACATGCCGGGAGGGTAATTCCCTGCTCCTGGAAAGAGCTGCTCATCCGTGAAACTGCCTGCAGGAGGAGAGATCACTGCCTGGATGGGCATTTAGGCAGAGATTTTGATGACCCCGATGTCAGATCCGTTTTCCGGTGCCGGCGATTAGGTTTACGATCGGCTTGTGAATAATGAAACAAAAACACATAGTCAACTCGTTTTGAATTTCCACTGGCCGTAAAATAGGAACGTTAAAAATTAGTCTGTTGTTTTAATTAAAGTGTAGAGGTGCTTGAAAATGTAAACGGATTTATAAGAAGAGATCTTTGATAACAATCTGTTATTTAGAAGATCTGATTATTGAAGGGGCTAGCACTCTGGCCCTCGGTACCACAGGTTTTGGGTTCGAGTCCCGGAGGGCCATGGATGTTTGTAGTAGTTCGATTCCGCCTTAAACCGTAGATCCCTGCCTAATAGGGATGACAACCTTTCCCCATAAAAAGAAAACTATCTCTTGTCTCAAAATCTTTCAATAGACACGGCCTTGGCACACCATGGGGCTGTTGCGACAATGAATCAGAATTATTAATTTATTCTATCAATTCATTTTAGCAAGAGAGGTACTTCGTCTTTTTAATCTTTGTACTACAGTTTTTTATGATGTAATCTTTCTTTATTCTTTTATGATAGTCAGAAGTGGACTAGAAATTCAATTCCCTAATAATTAAGTATTAAACTGCAATTAATGTGTGCAAAGTGTCTCGTATTATTAATCAGAGTGCCTGATGGGAGTTTTCCGGGTTTTCTGTCCTACAATCTGTAAATGCAGGAAATTGCTCCTAAAAGTCTTTCCAGAAGAAAATGTCTCCTCATTTTTGCCTGACGGTGGGCTGTTTGTGGCATACATCAGTGAAATATGAGATACCATTATTTTTTTTTCGTTATTTACTAATCAATACTTCTTAAAAATGATTCTTTGTAGATTATTCTAATATTTTCTCGAAGTTCTTCTTTCTTGATATATTAATGTGCCTTATTCCGACTATATATGAATGAACTCCTTAGTAAATTATATATATGTTAAAAAATATCTATTTTCAGCTTTTCAATGGACAGAAGCCTAAAAGCTGCGTACAGTTAAAATTACAAATAGTGAAGTATTGGTTAATAATAGTCAACGTACATTTTTTTCTATTCACGATAGCGATTTTTTAATTTCTTTCAATTTATGTTTTTCTTTGGATCATTATCATTTGATTGTATGTAAATTAAAATAACACATTTTAAATATACTATATGTAGCAATAAGAATTTATCAATTTTAAATATTACAACAACTAGAAACAGTAGGAATTTATAAACTCATAATTTATGTGGAATTATGTATATTTTTGATAAATCTACCCTTTTTTTTTTGTTGGTGAGTTTCATACTTTATTCATATACTTATCGGTGTTCTACTCATGATATATGTCCGCTTGAGATTGATTCTTACCGCTTCAGATTCTAGGAAAACTTCTAGGGACAAATGATCCACATTTGCGAGTCGTATAGGAGAAAACTTTGAAAACTCCTAGGCTGCCTAACTATCCGCGGCCTGATAGTTAACTATCTAGCGCTCTGGCCTTTGCTAAGAGAGCCGCCAGGTTTGAATCCTGGCGGTGGCATGGATGTTTGTTAGTGGTTAGGAATGTTTGTTAGTGGTTAAATTGTAGGTCCGGTCTAATTAGCCTAAAATGTACAAAAAAATGACCGTAGAGCGACAAATCAAACCACGTGAACAACTTTTTTTGACATTTGCTTTTTATAGACTTTTTGACTTATCGAATCTCCTCGTTTATGAAAGCAATGACTGAAATAGACGCCATACGCGAATTCGAACCTAAAAAACCTTTTCAGGGTAGCTGTGTGCATTTCCACTGGTCCATATATTTTCTTCCATTATAAACTGTACATTGTAAGTACTTTTTTTCAAATGTATTTCTGTGTATATATACATATAAGGAAATGAATAGGCATATAAATTAAGAGTTTCATAAAATAAAAATATGAATGTTAATCATAAGCCTAAATAAATGACACGCTTAGAGATGAAATTTTATATCCATTACTAATGACCGAAACAAAACTATTACCGTTGAGAAGGCGCATCGCAACCACTGCTACCATGCACTCCTCTCCCGCGAAAAACCATCTCATCCCCCATCCGCATCCCAGAAGCCCAACGAGAGGTTTTCCGAGCGAACACTTTTGCTCCCCATCCTCCCATCCCCGGAAGTCAGCCGAGCAAGAAAATGAATGCTTCGTTACAGATCGGCCCTCTTTTCCGCCTAATGGATCGTCCCCGCCCTCCCCCTCGCAACTTCAGCGACGAAGATACAGAAGAAGAGAGAAGAAAAAAAAAAAAAATGGCAGAGGGAATAAAGTTGGAAATAGAGGGAGTGAGAGAGAAAGAAGAGTAACTTATGACTTAAGCAGGAATAACAACAAGGCGTACCATTTTTATTTCCTTCCTTCCACTTTGCAGGCGAAAAGTTCCTTCTCTCGCAGTTTTCTTTGCCTCCTCCGAGTTTTGAACCATTTGCTTTGTTAGGGTTCGAATCGCGTGTGATGTTCCGTGTCTGCCGCCATTTGTCGTTGGCTAAAGATGGATGGATTACAAAGGGGAAAATAAAAGATGGGCCGTATTATATCTTTTCGGTTGAATATTTTTGCCATAAAAATACTCAATACATGTTTCTAATCGGTATCGGCGTTTATCATAAATATTAACTTGCAAAAGCTTGGTTTGTGCTAATAGTTAGCGCTGTAACGTTTCGGCTTATATTAGACCTATTCAAGAAGAGGGCCACTTTCAGGTTAATGGTAACACTTTAATTTTTATTTACAAGCACTATATACATATATATAAATTATACAAATAATGAACACTGGATTGTTATACAAAGATATGCAAAAAAAAAATTAAAATAAAATTTGATCAATAATGTACGATTAAATCACAAGTATAGTTCACTCCAAGATCGGAGATATTTGAGAGTACTCGAGTCTACGTCGATTCTGATTGTCTGATCGGCGGGAGACCTTAATTATCACACGTTGTGATAAATGAAATCACAAAGAGTTCACTTTGAAAAACAGGCGGAAACTCTGGCCTATTTAGCCACTTCAGAGAAAAAGAAAAACAACATTTCTGGTCGACTCGTCGCAGAACTCTTACACTTTTTCACCAATAACCTCCCTTTAGGACAATCCGTCAAGAGGGGAGGTGGTCAGCTTCCTTCATTTCTCATTGAGTAGACATTTCTCAGCTCGTGGTCTACCACCAATCACGATGGAACAATTCATTCTGTAGTTGCATTGATCTGTGAACGCCGCACAAACATTCGCTAATTTCCTGAATCTCATTATACATGATACCGAATATCTGCTACCATATTTGAATGACAGGTTGTTCTCATTAGCACAAAACACTAATTGTATGTAATATAACTACCCACAATACTGCTTTCCTGCTGTCAAATTTGAGTGATTGGTTGTTATTATACATTTGTCAAATAACATACATTCTCTCTCAGGGAATGAAATGTCGAAACTCTTCCCGTGTGAAAAAAAAATGCTACAGCGTGTATGTCTTTTCAAACTGACAAAACTCGGCTCAAATCCAGACTGGCGTTATAAACCCCATCCAAGGCATTAGTAAAGTTTTAGTTTTTTGAATGCCGAACAATTTGATAAGTTATTCGAAACCACAATAAAAAATATTCCATTTACCTGATCCACCATAGTGGGCCTTGTACATTGCACCCACATTTTATCACCACAACTTTCAATAGGCATCCTCTTGGGAAGATATCTGAGATTTCGCCACCTTTTCTTTTTTTTCCTCGAACCCTACTGAATTTGGTCTTTGTATTTATTATGGTTATCTTTGAAATAGCATATGGAGCTGGAGCATATGGTTGGGCTTAGAACCGGTTGGGCTTATCCCAACTCACTATTCAAAGTTGCTTCGGCTCTACAGTTTGCATGCCAATTTTGGGTATCCGTTTATTAAATTTTTAGGTCATTTTAGTGCTATCTATATAATCGAAAACGATCAGAAACTTCCGTATACCATTACAATCCTACTCCGTAAAAAGAAACCAACTCCTGTCTCGAAATCTGTAAGTAAGCAGAAAGTTTTGTCCCACCATTGGGCTATTGCACCAATGAAGAAGAATATGGTTAAAGTAGGTAGAACCATGATTTAGTTGACGACAATTTGTGGAAAAGGTTATGTATAAAGGTCTATAACCAATATGGAAAGTTAATTTTCAACTTTCCCATTTGCTTCTAGTTTTGAACCGCATTGAGTGTCTGCTATCGCTGTCTACATATTGTTAAAAGGAAATTATGATTTACATGTTAAGCATTCTGAAGTAGTTTCAATGTTGTAAATATTTTGAATAACTTATAAATATGGAATATGTGATATGTATTTTTCAGGTTGAAATTAATATTTTAAAATGAATTCTTTCAGAAATAATCTTTACAAGAACTACTTGTTGAATACTAACCCAAAATAAGCCATAATCGATTAAGAAACAAGATTAAATTTTCTCAACCCATTTAGCTTTCACACGAGGTACTCTTTTCTCTTTTTTGCGTCCACTTTATTTAGCGCGGCACTAAAACCCATTAGTTTTCTTCAATTCGACCTCTCCAGGAAAGAGAGACTCTTGCAGGAAAATAACTCTCGTCGCTAAGAAACAACCTCCCGTGGGGATTCTATCCAGGACAGGTTTTAAAATACAGGAAAAAGCGGGGGAATCAGAAAGTTCATTATTCAAACAGCGGGTTGGGAATGTCAATTAAATCTCTACCGAGGAAGGGAAAGGCAGAGTAATGGAGAGGCTTTTCCTCTAATCAGGAGAGATCAGGATAAATGGAGATGAATGCGTTGAAGATGCACTATATACTTGAATCTTGTCTGAAAGTAGTCTTAAGGAAAATATAATCTACAGGGGAATTACTTTTTTTTTTTTATAAAAATACAGAACGCTTACTAAGATATTTTTTTCAAAATCCAAACAAAATTGCTAAAAATAGTTGATTTTCTAATATATTGGGAATAAATTTATGATGATATGTTGGACTTTAAAAATAGTGAACATTTTTATCAATAGTCTGTGATGAGGGAGACGACGACGATCATTGACGATTTTTATCAGTTTTTATTTGTGTTCTTTTCTGAATATATTATTTTATTCATTTTTATCATTGATTTGGCTCTTGTTTTTTTAATATTAAAATAATATAAAATTTAAATGATAATTTAAAAAAATAAGACTAATATATAAATGGATGATTATTTATTTATAAATGTAGGATATAATAAATGTATTATTTATGTACAATCCTTACAATCCTACCCCGTAAAAAAGAAACCATCTCTTGTCTCGAAATCTGTCAGTAAGGCCCACCATTAAATGGTTGCGCCATTGAAGAAGAATATGATTAAAGTAGGTAGCCTTTTGACTTATTTCACGTAAGTTTGAGAGAAAGGTTATGGATTCTTTTCAACTTTCCCATTTGCTTCTTGTTTTTGAACTGCATTGCGTGTCTTCTGTCATGGTCTACTTACTGTATAAAAGAAAGTTATAATTTATATGAAGCATTCTGAGAAAGTTTCAATGTTGTAAATATTTTGAATAACTAATAATATGAAATATATGATATGTATTTTTGGATTTAAACTATTATTTTAAAAAGGAATTCTTTCAGAAAAGACTTTTACAAGAACTACTTATTGAATACTAACCCTAAAATAAGGCATAATCGATTAAGAATTTTCAGCCCATTTAGCTTTCACACGAGGCATTATTTTCTTTTTTTTTTTTTTTTTTTTTTTTGCTTCCACTTTATTTAGCGCGGCACTAAAACCCATTAGCTTTCTTCAATTCGACCTCTCCAGGAAAGAGAGTCTTGTAGGAAAATAACTTCTCGTCGCTAAGACACAACCTCCGTGGGGATTCCATCAGGAGAGTTTTTTTAAAAAACAGGGAAAAAGTGTGGGGGAAAATCAGAAAGTTCATTATTCAAACAGAGGGTTGGGAATGTCAATTAAATCTCTACTGGGGATGGGGAAGGCAGAGTAATGGAGAGGCTTTTCCTCTAATCAGAGAGATCAGGATAAATGGAGATGAATGCTTTGAAGATGTACTATATACATGAATCTTGTCTGAAAGTAGTCTTAAGGAAAATATAATCTACAGGCGAATTTCTTTCTTTTTTTTTTTTTTTTTTTTTTTTTTTTATAAAAATACAGAACTTACTAAGATATTTTCTTTAAAAATATCAAACAAATATTACATTAAATATATACTTCTTTCTTATATGCTTTTATTTCAGTTCACTCAAACAAAACTAAAGTTACGAAACAAAAAAGATTTTTTTTAATAAAAACGAGCTATTTGAACTAAACTGTTATTTTGCTAAAGAATCTGTTAAAAAAAGAAATAGATCAACGAAAGCGAATGAAATATATTTCAAGCAGTTGCAAAAAAAAAAAAAATTCAGTGTTTTGTAATGTCACTTTTTACTTAGCAGTATTCTCTTTCGTCTTAGCTCTTTAATTTCAATCCACTGAAACAAAAACAAAGGTACAAAACAAAACAAACTGTTTTATAAAAAACGTGTTATTTGAGCAAAATTAATGTCATAATATTTTATTGAAAGTAAACTTAAAGAAATATTTTTCAAGCAGTTATAGCATGCACCGAATTATTTATTTCTTTTTTTTGTATCTTTCTCTTAACAGCATTCTATTTCTTCTCGCACATCAATTTCATCAACAATGAAACAAACCCAAAGGGATAAAACAAGGTAGATTACTGTTTCATAAAAAATGAGTTTTTTTTTTTGCAAAACTGTTTTTTTTTTTGAAAGTAGAAATAAATCAGCTATAATTAATGAAGTATTTTTAAGCAGTTGGAACAAACACTGAACTGTTTTATATATTGGCTCTTTCACTTAACAGTATCCTCTTTCTTCATGGCGCATTAATTTCAGTCCACTAAAACAAAACCATGGGTACCAAACAAAACAGACTGTTTTATAAAAACGAGTTATTTAAATAAAACTAATTCAGTTTTTTATTTGTAAAAACAGTGAAATAAATCAGCGGAAAAATAATGGGTATTCTCTGTTCATCTATTTTTCAATTCCTTCTATTACCTCACACTCTCCCTATATATATCTTGTTCAAATTTTCAATCGTTCATAAAAAATGCTTTTTATTCATCCACTCAAGTTCAAATAAATTTTTTTTGAACTTGTAGTGGATGACACTGAATGTTAATACAGTTTTTTCAAATATTAACTCAGTAATTAAATTAAATTAATTAATTTTATTTTTTTAGATTTAAGTTGCATATATCTACTAATAGATGGCGCCAGATAAACTTTAAAAAAAAATGAATGAAAATTATTTATAAAGGACTTTCTGCAATATAGTGAAAAAAAGTAGGAATTGACTTAAAATTTTTTTTTTTATATTACTTGTTTTATTAATTTTAAAAATATTTTGCAAAGGAACTATCCATTATCATATTACAAAAAGAAATTCCATCATTCTTCTTCATTGGCGCAACAACCAATTGGTGGCCAAAGCCAAATCCAAATCCAGCCAGCAGTGGTGGGCAAGGTCGTCTGCCAATTAGCAGATTTCAAAAAAGGAGGTGTTTTCTTTTTTTTTTTTTTTTTAATGAATAGGGTTGTCTTCCCTAAGCCCAACACTCTACAGTCACATTAGACAGGGAACAACGGTTTAAAGGGGATTCCTTAGCACTACAACATAATTGTTGTAGGCTTCCTTATGGAGACGGAAGAATGTTATGCTTTATTGGCGATTTTATTTCCTTTTTCATTTCTTCAGTGGGGAAACAGCCATATGGTGGTCCAATGCCGTGTGCCTATTGGCAGATTTCAAGACAGATGTTTTATTTTTGTTTTAATTTTTAAAGGATAGGGTTGTTTTACAGTCATAGTAGATCGGGACTATAGCTTAAGGTGGATTCCAAACTACTACAAACATCCATGGCATCACTAGAACTTGATAACCCGAAGTCTGTGACACCGAGCGCCGAGCGCCAGACTTCCATCATTAATATATAAATTTAATTTGAACAAATCATTATTGATCATTCTTTGATTATATATAATAAAACACAATTGATGAAATACAAATTAAATATAAATGTAAAATTAAATATAATTAATATTAAGGAATTTTTAATTTAATGTGTTAATAAGAAAATAAGAAAACAAAAAAAAAAAAAAAACTTTTAAATAACTTTTCTGAAATAAATAATTACGAAAAACCGGTTATTAAGTCTTATGTGTTCAAGCATTGCATACAACAAAATTTGTTTACGAATTGAACGATCAACAGTAATTCACAAACATTTGAATCTTTCATTTAGTTTCACACAGATTAAGAAATCTTAATGTCATGCATAACTTTTGTTCACTTGATATATGACCAGATAGTTTTGTCTTCTTATTTTATTTTTACAAAAATTCCACGTGATAGACCATTGCGGTAATCCTTTTTTTTTTAAAGATGCCATAAATCATACAAAATGTCACTTGTGACGAAACATCTTTTAAACACTACAATTTTATATAGGATTTTTAGAAGGTTAAAAAAAAAAAAATTATTTTAAAGATTAAAAAAAACGGAGCATCAAGCCGAAGATAAAAAACTCCAGCAAAACTCATTTTTTGTCCATTAGAAGATTGATTTTCAGCTGTTGCGGTTTCCACTTAAAGAAAGAAAAAAAAATTTTTGTCGAGGTAATTAGGGATTTCATTTATACTCTAACGAACTCCAGTTTTTTTGTTACTGTTTTTCTAAATTTCAATATCGGTTGTTTGCTGCGCAAAGGCCTTTTACTAAGTAGCGATTCACACTTTGGTTTTATTTCGAGGAATTTTTTTCCACCTTTCTGCACTTTTGTCATTTTCGCATTAATGGGATTTCTTTTTAAAATTTTTTTTCTTTTTTTACTTTTAACATTGCGACGGATTAGATATTCAGACGAAGCCCATTATTTCCAGCTTTTGTACTCCACTTCTTTAAAGGATTCTCTAGATAAATACTGTGTAAAAAAAAAAAGAGAAAAGGAGACAAAATTTAACAGTGGTAAAAAAAAAAAAAATTGTTGAATCATCATCATCTCTATAAGAACTGTTAAACGGATTTCAGTGAATAATCTTTCGAAGTTCTAAAGATCTAGTTACATAATCTAGAATGGGAGAAAATTTAATTATTTTTCTTTTTCGTGTAAAAAGAAAAGAATAATTTAATTTAAACAGTGTGATTATATTTAAGAAAAATTTTTAAAACCGGAATTGAACGAGTTGCTCGCTAATTCCCACAGATGCTTTTGATGTGAAAGTTGAAGGTTATAATTACGAGATATGTTGTCGTTTCTTATCCCACTTGGCAGACAGCAGCATATAGAACAAGTCCAAGAACCCGTGTTGTATATGGAAGGTGGAAAAGGGAGGGGATTCGGCTTCTGTTGTGTTTCAGCATCCGTAGGTAGAAGTCTGATTTGGCTTTCTGATGCCGACTTTTTTAAGGGGTAGGTTTGTCAGCACTACGTCCTATAGTCATATTATACCGGAACTTACGGCTTAAAGTAGATTAGGAATCACTATAAACATTCATGACACCTCTGAAAATCAAATTCGAAACCTGTGACCCCGAGCTCCGGTGAGATAGGCACCTGCTTCCATCTTTAACATACGTAATTCTGATGTTGATCATTCTTTGGCTATATCAAAATCTGAAATAAAATCAAATTAATTAAATACAAAGTAAAATTAAGTATAAATTTGAATTCCTTATAATTAATATTAAGGAATTTTTAATTAAAATTGTTAATAAAATAAGAAAACAAAATAAAAAATACTAATTAGCTTTTCTGTAAATAAAAAATTAAAATAAAACAGTGGTTATAAAGTCTTATGATTTCAGACCTTTAATTTTTTTTTGTACAACAAAATTTGTTCACTAATTGAACGATCAAAAGTAACTTACAAACATTTGAATCTTTCATGAAGTTTCGCTCAGATTAAGAAGTCATAATGTCATGCATATCTTTTTGTTCACTTGATATATGACCAGATAGTTATATTTTTACAAAAAACACCACGCGATCGGTAATCCTTTTCTTTTCCACATGCCATAAATCATACAAAACGTCACGTGTGACGAAACATCTTCTTAAACACTGTAATTTTATATCCGATTTTTTAGAAGGTTATAGGAAAAATAAATAATTAAAAAAACGAAGCCTCAAGCCGAAGATAAAAAAAACCCCCAGCAAAACTCATTTTTTGTCCATTAGAAGATTGATTTTCAGCTGTTGCGGTTTCTTCAAAAAAAAAGAAAAAATTTTTGTCGAGGTAATTAGGGATTTCATTTATACTCTAAAGAACTGATCAATTTTTTGTTACTGGTTTTTTTTTAAATTTCAATAGCGGTTGTTTGCTGCGCAATGGTCTCTTACTAAGTAGCGGTTCACACTTTGGTTTTATTTCGTGGAATATTTTTTTTTTTTCACCTTTCTGCACTCTTGCCATTTTCGCATTAACACCGGATTTCTTTTTTGATTTTTTTACTTTTGACATTGCGAAGGATTAGATATTTAGATGAAGCCCAAATTATTTCAGCTTTTGTACTCCACTTCTTTAAAGGTTTCTCAAGATAAATATTGTGTGAATAAAGAGAAAGGAGACAAAAAATTTAACGGTGGTAAAAAGAACAAATGTAAAATCATTATCGTCTTTATAAGAGCTGTTAATCAGTTTCAGTGAATAATCTTTCGATGTAGTAAAGATCTAGTTACATAATCCAGAATGCGAGAGAAATTTAATTAGTCTTTAGTTTCCATGTAAAAGAAAAGAATAATTTAATTAAAACAGTAAAATTGAGTGTGGAAATTTTAAATAATATGTAAAATCAGAATTGAACGAGTTGCTCGTTAATTCTCACAGATGCTTTTTGTTGTGAAACTTGATGGTTATGGTTGTAAGATAGGTTGTTGTTTCTTATCCCACTTGGTAGACATCAGTATCTTGACCAAGTTCAAGACCCCGTGTGGTGTCATGGAAGGAGGGAAAGAGGGGAAGGTCAACTTCGGGTCTAATGGGGCACCCATAGGTAGAAGTTTGATTGGCTCTGTGACACTTACTTATTTGGGTAGGGTAGTGTATCCTATTCCCAACGCACTACAGTCATATTAAAACCGGACCCAAGGTTTGAAGTGGATTCGAACCACTACAAACATCCGTGTCACTGCCGGGACTCGAGCCCGTAATCTGTGGCACCGTGCTCCAAAGCGCTAATCACTCTGCTATCAAACACCTTGCTTCAATTTTCAATATTCATCAATCTAATGTGGATCTAAACATTATTGATAATTCTTTGGTTATACTAAATAAAATACAATTATTTAGGTACAAAGTAAAATTAAATATAAATTTGAATTTCTTATAAATAACATTAAGGAATTTTTAATTTAAAAATATGTTAATAAGAAAATAAAATAAAAAACTCTTTAAAAAACTTTCTGGAAATAAAAAATTACAAAAAACTGTTGTTATAAAGTCTTATGCTTTCATACATTTAATTTTTTTTGTACAACAAAATTTGTTTATGAATTGAACGATCAACTCTAATTCGTAAACATTTGAATGATTCATGAACTTTCGCTCTGATTAAGAAATCTAATGTCGTGCATATCTTTTGTAACTCTTGATGTATGACCAGATAGTTGTACTTTTACAAAAAAACTCCACGTAAGAGACCGGTAATCCTTTTTTTTTTTCCACATGCCATAAATCATACAAAATGTCACTTGTGACGAAACATCTTCTTAAACACTGCAATTTTATATCCGGTTTTTAGAAGGTTATAGGAAAAATAAAAAAAAAAATTAATTAAAAAATGAAGCCTCAAGCCGAAGATAAAAAAAACCCAGCAAAACTCATTTTTTGTCTATTAAAAGATTGATTTTCAGCTGTTGCGGTTTTCCCCAAAAAGAAAGAAATTTTTTTGTGGAGGTAATTAGGGATTTCATTTATACTCTAAAGAACTGATCAGTTTTTTGCTACTGGTTTTTTAAAATTTCAATAGCGGTTGTTTGCTGTGCAAAGGTCTTTTACTAAGTAGAGGTTCACACTTTGGTTTTATTTCGTGGAATATTTTTTTTTTTCACCTTTCTGCACTCTTGCCATTTTCGCATTAACACCGGTTTTCTTTTTTGATTTTTTTTTTTTTACTTTTGACATTGCGAAGGATTAGGTATTTAGATGAAGCCCATTATTTCCAGCTTTTGTACTCCACTTCTTTAAAGTTTTCTCAAGATAAATATTGTGTGAATAAAGAGAAAGCAGACAAAATTTAACGGTGGTAAAAAAGAACAATTGTAAAAAATCATTATAAGAACTGTTAATCGGATTTCAGTGAATAATCTTTCGATGTAGCAACGATCTAGTTACATATTCCAGAATGCGAGAGAAATTTAATTAGTCTTTCGCTTCCATATAAAAGAAAAGAATATTTTAATTAAAACAGTAAGATTGAGTGTGGAAATTTTAAATAATATGTAAAACCAGAATTGAACGAGTTGCTCGTTAATTCCCACAGATGCTTTTTGTTGTGAAACTTTATGGTTATGGTTGTAAGATAGGTTGTTGTTTCTTATCCCACTTGGTAGACATCAGTATCTTGACCAAGTTCAAGACCCCGTGTGGCCTCATGGAAGGAGGGAAAGAGGGGAGGGGTCTAATGGGGCACCCATAGGTAGAAGTTTGATTGGCTCTGTGACACTTACTTATTTGGGTAGGGTAGTGTATCCTATGCCCAACGCATTACAGTCATATTAAAACCGGACCCAAGGTTTGAAGTGGATTCGAACCACTACAAACATCCGTGTCACACCGGGACTCGAGCTCGTAATCTGTGGCACCGTGCTCCAAAGCGCTAATCACTCGGCTATCAGGCACCTTGCTTCAATTTTCAATATTCATCAATCTAATGTGGATCGAAACATTATTGATAATTCTTTGGTTATACTAAATAAAGTACAATTATTTAGGTACAAAGTAAAATTAAATATAAATTTGAATTTCTTATAAATAACATTAAGGAATTTTCAATTTAAAAATATGTTAATTTAATAATATGTTATAAATCTTTAAAACACTTTCTGGAAATAAAAAATTACAAAAAAATGTTGTTATAAAAGTCTTATGCTTTCATACATTTAATTTTTTTTTTGTACAACAAAATTTGTTTACGAATTGAACGATCAACTCTAATTCGTAAACATTTGAATGATTCATGAACTTTCGCTCCGATTAAGAAATCTAATGTCGTGCATATCTTTTGTTCACTTGATGTATGACCAGATAGTTGTACTTTCACAAAAAAAACTCCACGTAAGAGACCGGTAATCTTTTTTTTTCCACATGCCATAAATCATACAAAATGTCACTTGTGACGAAACATCTTCTTAAACACTGCAATTTTATATCCGGTTTTTAGAAGGTTAAAGGAAAAAAAAAAAATTAATTTAAAAAACGAAGCATCAAGCCGAAGATAAAAAATCCCAGCAAAACTCATTTTTTGTCCATTAAAAGATTGATTTTCAGCTGTTGCGGTTTCCCCAAAAAGAAGAAAAGAAAATTTTTGTCGCGGTAATTAGGGAGTTTCATTTATACTCTAAAGAACTTATCAGTTTTTTTTTTTTTTTGTTATTGTTTTTTCTAAATTTCAATAGCGGTTGTTTGCTGCGCAAGGTCTTTTACTAAGTAGCGGTTCACACTTTGGTTTTATTTCGTGGAATTTTTTTTCACCTTTCTGCACTCTTGTCATTTTCGCATTAACGCATTATCTTTTTCAATTTTTTTTTCATTTTTTACTTTTGACATTGCGACGGATTAGATATTCAGACGAAGCCCATTATTTCCAGCTTTTGTACTCCATTTCTTTAAATGTTTCTTAATATAAATATTGTTTGAAAAAGAGAAAGGGAGACAAAAATTTAACACTGGTAAAAAAACTGTAAAATCATTATCATCTTTATAAGAACTGTTAATCGGATTTCAGGGAATAATCTTTCCAAGTAGTAAAGATCTAGTTATATAAGCTAGAATGCGAAAAAAAGTTTAATTAATTTTTCTTTTCCTGTAAAAGAAAAGAATAATTTACTTAAAACAATAAGATTATGAGTGAAAATTCTTAATAATGTGTAAAACCAGAATTGTAGGTTTGGCTTGGTTTAACGCTTTACGTTCATTTTTGCTCACTTTGGGTTAATTGTTTGCAATAATTATACTGGTACCTACGGTTTAATACCCAGAATTGAAGGAGATGCTCGCTAATTCCCATAGATGCTTTTGCTCCCAAACTTCATGGTGTAACGTCTCGTCCTATACTAGACCTATAACGGCTTCAAGAAGAAGGCCTACTTTCAAGTTTATGAGAATACTTTAATTTTTATTTACAAGCATTATATGTGGGTTATTAAAAACAATTATTTACAAAAAAAAAAAATGAAATTGCAAATAAAGAATCAAATTTGATTTACAAGTGCGGTTCACTCCAAGGACGGTGATTTTCAGAATTCTCGAATCTATTACGAATCAAGTGCAATCGGTCTGCGGCAGAGCTTAATTATCACACGGTGTGATACACGGAAGCCCAAGGGGCTCACTTTGTAAACAGGCGGAATCTCCGGCCTGTTCTGTCACTAAGAAAAGAGAAAAACAACACTTCTTGTCTTCTTGTCTTCTTTCACCAAGAGAAGGAAATCAGTGAAGAGGGGAGGTGGGTGTCAGCTTCCTTCAATGGAGTGGAGACTTCTTCAGCTCTTGGTCTATCACCTATCACGATGCTGCAACTCGTGAAGTAGTCAATATCCCATCTCTAATGGTTTCGATCTGTGAAGGTTGGCCAGACAATTGCTAATTTTATGATGTATCATTATCCATGACATTGATTATCTGCTGTCAGATTTGAGCAACAAGTTGTTTTCATTAGAACAAAACACTAATTGCATATAGTATAATTATCCACTATATATGTTGTTAGATTTGACAGATAGGTTATTATTATGCTCTTTTAAAGAATATAATTCCTTTTTCATAAGAACAGAAAAGCTATAACTCTTCCCTTGGGAAATATGCTGCAATGGTTAGGATTATAAGAAATATACATTTCTTTCTAATTATATTAATAATGAAAATTCTTTCTTAATATTATAAAAGAAATGGCAAAATCAAACATTATTTTTGTAAATCAGATTTCGCCAATTTTGTTATTTTTCATTGATTTAATTTTTACATTTCATTATTCAAATTTACACTCATGTCCATAAATTAAGGATAATTCAGAATCACACATAAATTGAACTCTAAAATAAAAATTTCACCTGTGGAATTATCACACACATCTTGAAGAAGAATATGCAAATTACAGAAAACCACCAGATGGCGCGGATAGTACGTCACAATGACGGCCAGCATACTCACCGGACTTGAATCTAATAGAGCATGTGTGAGATATGCTTGGCCGACGAATTGCAGCCCGTCAACCTCCTCCCACCTGTCAGCCGGAACTTCGGAGGGCATTGCTTGATGAGTGGTGTAATATTCCCCAAGATCAGATTGATCATTTGATACTCAGCATGCCTAGGCGTTGTAAGGCCTGTATTGCATCGTTCGGGAGACATACTCCATATTAACCATCATACTAACCATGTTATACTGTTTTTGTAAATAGGTTCTTTTTGAAATTTGCTCCAGGGAGTAAAAATCGCAATTTTTATTAATTATGTCAAACATATAGCATCGTTTTTTGCTCTTTACCTTTTGTTTAATAAATAGACTTTACAAATAAGTCAAATTTGTTTTGCTTCTGTCTCTTTCTTTGCCTGAACTTCATTATCCTTAATTTATGGACATGAGTGTAAATAAAAATAACACCGAGCTAACGAAAATAAATTCAATATGAGCCTCAGCAACTGCGTACACGAGATTCTAAATATGCACGTAAAAAAGACCCTCAATAATTTTAAATGACATAACTTTAAAAGTGATATGCTTTCGATGTTTCGAGTTTTATGTTGAGCGCTCGATCATTTAACCGATTTATAAAATTATTAGTATGTTAAGAATAAACATTTATTTCTACATAGTTTATTTAATTTTTAATTTTTGTTTATTATTATCAAAAATATTTTACGTCGAAATTAATATATTTTAAATAATTTTGGTAGAAAAGGAGGCTCATCATATGTCAGACGTTTCAATTTGTTACTTTCTCATACATTCACTTTGAGACACCAAATTGGAAAAGGAATTCTCATTGACTTTTATTCAAACTTTTGAACTTCATATAATGAACCAAGTACACGAAGCAAAACAAAAAATTTCATCTTTGAAAATTAAAAGTTTCATCTTTGAAATTAAAAGTTTAAGTGATATCGGACAGGTTGAACTATTGTTAGAATTATTATAGGTGACAATTAATCGTAGAAGGGTTTTGTTATAAATGAATATTTGCTTAAAATTTTAAAGTAATTCTTCTTCATTGGCGCAACAGCCCATGGTGGGTCAAGGTTGTCTGTCTGGGTAAGGCTGTTAGCCCTGCGCCCAAAAAAGTAATTATTAATGAAAAAATATATGATAATTGTGTTTATGAAAATCTTTATTATATATTAGTTTCTTCAGATGACGTATGGATCTTTTTGTGATTTATTACAGTGTGCCTAATTTCTGCACAAAAGAATTTGCCACATTTAAAATGAATGCAATGGAATGCTTATACTTTAACAGCTTATTACTAAAGTTCCAGAGTTCTAAATAAAGAAAATCGTAATGGGGAAACAAAAATACATTCTGAGGTTGAATGTAAAAAATGTAATAAGAGAAAGATTTCATGTTTAGTGGAAATTTTCTATGTATTGTTACAATACACTGCTGTTAAATGCTATTCAAAATCATGATATTTAAAATAAGGATTCTTGTGATGAGCATAAATAAGCATACAAAATTTTGAAGTTGATGTTGAAATTTGAGAAATTTTAATTGCAATTGGGGGAAAAGGATGTTCTACCTTGACTATAGGGTTTCAGATAAAAAAAAAATAATAAATAAATAAAATAAAAAAGACGGGAAAAGAAAGCTTAAGTACTTCTTGATCTTTCAATAAAGTCGCGTATCAAGTCAATAAAGTGCCATATTAAATGAATGTCTATAGAAATTTAAAAAGAACAGGAGAATTAAATTGAAAATTCCAAAGATTACTTATTGCTTAATAAATTGTGAAAATAATGTAGCGTGACAGGTCGCCTTCAAATAGATAGAGAGCCTAGCTTTCTTTTAACACAGTAGGAATGAATAATATAATCAACCTGATTCGGGATCAGCGGCAACATGCGCCTCTGGTGCTTTGGTCTTTCGCTCTATGGCCCTTTTTGCACGTTTTAGGCTAATTAGAACGGGAATTACAGTTTAAAATGTATTCTGAAACATTAACATCCATTCCGCATCCAAGATTCGATCTTGGAGCCTGCAGTACCAAAGGCCAGTGTGTTAGCCAAGTGGCCATCAAGCTGCGCACCGTTGGTGAGCAATAGGGCTGAGTTTCAATTAGTTGGTGATTTTTGTAGTTGACACTGTTTCAAAATCGAGGAGACTCATTGGCGTTTGTGATGTTCTGCATCTTGCGTCGTGAGTCGGACTACCTGCTGGGAGTTTTCTGGATTTTCCCATACAATATGTTCATAACCATACAATAATTTTCTCCCATACGATATTTCCCCCTAAAAGTCCTTTCGGTAGGTACTGCCCTTCTTCTACGAAGCGTATCCAAGTCAGACATCTACCTATAGATGCTCCATCAAAACAAAAGCTGCCACCCCTCACCTCCTTCCATGAGAACACGAGGATTAATGTAGCTGTCGACCAAGTGGGATAAGAAACAACAGCAATAATCTAATCAAGTAAATCCCGCAAAAAGTTAAAAAAATTTTTCCGAAATTCCCTTCACAATTGAAATGGAAGCAAACAGTAGGCATAAATTCTATTGAAATCCTGACTAGACCAACCTTAGACTAGACCCTTAGTTCTTCCAAATTCTCTTTTTCAATAAGAAAAGAAAATTAATCACAATACTCATTTTTAGAGAGAGATTTCCCCACTCTAATCCAAAAGGAAGGAAAGGAATAGACGGATGGAGATGCATCAAGAATATGGAAGGTATTCCAAATGACACAGACATCCATTTCTCCCTTTAAAAATCTAATTTAAAGCCCGAGAAGAATGATTTTCTCGTAAAAGGTTATCCTGGAAGGCCGCTTCTTCTTATTTCCCGCCATCTTTTGTGAGGTCACTATTGCGGTTGTGTGATGGATAGTCATTCTCGCGCGTTATTTACTGGACGTGATGGATGATTCCCGGCGACAAATAAATCCCGCGTCTTTTTCGGATGTTAACGGAAGAATTCCGAGTTTTCGATGACACTGCATGATGGATTCCTTTAAAAGGATCAAAGGAATAAAATAAAAAAAAAAAAAAGAACTCAACAAAGAAGCAACTCTTCCGAGAATTACAATAATTGGAGGGTCTTTTTGTGGGTGTCGATTACATGGATGTCGAAAACAGTTGAGGAAGATTGGTGAAGGGATTATTGGCTTCATCGATGAAATTTTTAGGCAATATCCAAAAAGAAATAAAACGTAATATTTATTGCGGAAACGATGTTTTCAATTTCTTATAGAATTCTTTAAAAAGAATAAAAAAGAATTCAGTACCGAGAATTATGTCTTATCTCACCAGAAGGATGAGAATCATTGAGTATGAGGACTTTATGTAGATGTCGATAATATCTGAAATTTATAGGACTAAATTATTGAGAAGGAAATTTGATAAATGGCAAGTTGATTTCTGTGATTTTTAAAAAAATAACAGGAAAAAAAAGAAGACAACATATAATGGTAATAATCAGCTAAGTGATATTCTTTTATGATAGATATCTTTAAAATATTAAAAAATCAAAAAGAATTCTGGCAAGCAGCAGCTCTTCCGAGAATGATGGAAACTAAGTATAGTATTACGAGAATTCTTTATGTAGTTGTCATCTGCATAGAGACTGAAAGTAATAAGTGCAGTAAGTGTAATAAGTGTAGTAAGTGTTCAGTGAATCGATTGTTGGATGCATTCATAATATTTAAAGTTACATTTGGAAAACTGATATTGGTTGTGATAAAGATATTTTCAATTTATAATGGAATTACTACCTGGTGGATGTTTTCTGGATTTTCTCACGTACGCTATGTATAAGTTACGATACGATAAATTTCTCCCATGTGATATTTTCCTGTTAAAGTCATTCCTGTACTCACTGCCCTTCTTCAACAACGCGGAGCCAAGTCAGACTTTTACCAACTGATGCTCCATCACAACAAAAGCTACTTCAAAGTCTCTTCTTTTATGAGAACACACGGATTCATGTGACTAAGTCTAGATGCTTCAGTCGACTAAGGGGGATAAGAAACTACAAAAACAATAATCTAATTGAATAAATCCCGCAAAAAGTTTAAAGAAAAATGTTCCGAAAATCCCTCTCCAATTCAAATGGAATCGAACAGCAGGCATAAATTCTATTGAAATCCTGGCTAGACCAACCTAAAAATCCTTATGTCTTCCAAATCCTCTTTTCAATAAGGAAGGCAATTAATCACAATTCTCATTTTTTGGAGAGATTTCCACACTTCTAATCCAAAGAGGAAGAAAAGAAATAGACGGATGGAGATGCATCAAGAATATGGAAGGTATTCCAAATGACGCAGACATCCATTTCTCCCTTTCAAAATCTGATTTAAAGCCCGAGAAGAATGATTTTCCCCTAAAGGTTATTCTGGAAGGCCGCTTCTTCTTATTTTCCGCCATCTTTTTGTGAGGGCACTATTGAGGTTGTGTGATGGATGGTCATTCTCGCGCGTTATTTACTGGACGTGATGGATGATTCCCGGCGACAAATAAATCCCGCGTCTTTTTCGGATGTTAACGGAAAAATTCCGAGTTTTCGATGACATTGCATGATGGATTCCTTTAAAAGGATCAAAGGGATAAAATATAAAAAAAAAACCTCGGTAAAGAAGCAACTCTTCCGAGAAAGATGAAATTACAATAATTGGAGGGGCCTTTGTGTGAGCGTCGATTACACCGATGGCGAAAACTGTTGAGGAAGATTGGTGAATGGATTGTTGGCTTCATCGATAAAATTTTGTAAGTCATACCGAAGAAAAGCAATAGAATGTAATATTGATTATCGAAACGATGTTTTCAATTACTTATAGAATTCTTTAATAGAATAAAAAAGAATTCAGTACAGAGAATTAGACTCCTCTCACGAGAAGGATGAGAATTAATTATGAGGGACTTTATGTAGATGTTGATATCTGAATTTTATAGGCTCTAAATTGTTGAAGAGGAAACTTGATGAAAGGCAAATTGATTTCTGTGACTTTTTAAAAAAAATTGTCTTATCAAAAAAGATAACATATAGTAGTAGTAATCATCAAAGAATAAAAAGGGATCCAATTTTATCTATACAAAGAATTGGTCTCATCTCACCAACCTCACGTTGGTGGCTTTTATAGACACTCTTTTAAAATCGAAGACTTGATGGCGTTTGTGATGCTCTGCATCTTGCCTCATTAGTCGGACTTTAGTTTTCTGGATTTTCTCACATACGATATGCATACGTTACAATACGCTAATTTTTTCCCGTACGATATTTCCCCCTAAAACACTTTTCCAATAGGTCATTGGCATTCTTCAACGATGCGGAGCCATGTCAGACTTCAACCTACGGGGTGCTCCATTACAACAAAAGCAGCCACATTCTTCTCTTCTTTGATGAGAGCACACGGATTCATGTACTTAGTCCAGATGTAGCTGTCGACTAAGTGGTATAAGAAAACAACAACAACAATAATCTAATCAAGTAAATCTTGCAAAAATGTTTAAGAAAAATGTTCCGAAACTCCCTTCACAGTTCAAATGGAATCAAACAGTAGGCATAAATTCTATTGAAATCCTGGCTAGACCAACCCTAAAAAATCCTTATGTCTTCCAAATTCTCTATTTCAATAAGGAAAGCAATTAATCACAATACTCATTTTTTGAAGAGATTTCCACACTCTAATCCAAAGGAAGGACAGAAATAGACGGATGGAGATACATCAAGAATATGGAAGGTATTCCGAATGACGCAGACATCCATTTCTCCCTTTCAAAATCTGATTTAAAGCCCGAGAAGAATGATTTTCCCTTAAAAAGGTTATTCCGGAAGGCCGCTTCTTCCTATTTCCCGCCATCTTTTTGTGAGGGCATTATTGAGGTTGTGTGATGGATGGTCATTCCCTCGCGTTATTTACTGGACGTGATGGATGATTCGCTGCGACAAATAAATCCCGCGTCTTTTCGGGTGTTAACGGAAAAATTCCGAGTTTTCGATGACACTGCGTGATGGATTCCTTTAAAAGGATCAAAGGAATAAAAAAAAAAAAAAAAAGAACTTGGTAAAGAAGCAACTCTTCCGAGAAAGATGAGAATTACAGTAATTCGAGGGGTCTTTTGTGTGGTTGTCAATTACATGGATGCCGAAAACTGCTGAGGAAGATTGGTGGATGGATTATTGGCTTAAACTTTTAAAGTTATATCGAAAAAAGCAATAAAATGTGATATTGATTACGGAAAGGATGTTTTCAATTGCTTATAGAATTTTCTTAAAGAATAAAAAAGAATTCAGCACAGATAATTAGTCTTATCTCACCAGAAGAATGATAATTAATGAATATGAGGGACTTTATGTAGATGTCGATTCTTGAAATTTATAGGCGCTAAATTGTTGAGGAAGAAATTTCATGAGTGGTAAGTTGATTTCTGTGATTTTTAAAAAACAATATTAGCAAAAAAAAAAAAAAAAAAAAAAAAGACAGCATATAATGGTAATAATCAGCTAAGTAATATTTTTTACAATGGATTTCTTTCAAGTATTAAACAAAATCAAAAATAATTCTGGTAAGCAGTAGCTATTCCGAGAATGATGGGAGCTATAGTATTACGAGGGTGCTTTATGTGGTTGTCGGCTGCATGTAGGTTGAAAATTGTTGAAGAAGTGTAGTGAATGGATTATTGGCTCCATCGATAATATTTAAAGTTACATTGATAAAAGAATAGAAGTAAATATTAGTTGGGTAGCGATATTTTCAATTTCTGATAGAATTCATTAAAATAATTAAAAAAGAATTTAGTTTCAACTTCACCGAATGAGGAAAATTACATTAATATGAGGGACTTTACGTAGATGTCGTTACCTGCAATTTATAAACGCTAAACTGTTGAGGAAGAAATTTGATGAATAGCAAGTTGATTTATGTGATTTTTAAAAATTACGCAATCAAAAAAAAGATAAAACATAGTAGCATATTAACCAATTGATAATAGTCCAAATTGATATTCCGAATCTTTAAACTATTAAAAAAAATCAAAAAGAATTCTGAAAAGCAAGAGCTTTTATGAGAAAGATGGAAACTACAGTAATACGAGGGGTGCTTTATGTGGTTGTCAGCTCCATGGAGGCTGAAAATTGTTGAGGAAGTTCAGTGAATATGGATTATTGGCTTCATTGTCAATATTTAAAATTACATTGAGAAAAGCAATGGAAAGTAATATGGCTGCGTTAACGATATTTTCAATTTCTGTTAGAATTCTTTAAAAAATAAAAAGAATTTAGTTGTATCTTTCCAGAAGGATGAAAATTACATTAATATAAGTGGCTTCATGTAGATGACGATACTGAAAGTTATCGGCGCTAAATTTTTGAGCAGGAAATTTGATGAATGGCTAGTTGATTTTGTGATTTTTAAAAATTACGTAATCAAAAAAGATAATATATAGTAATAATCTGCTAAGTGATATTCTGTTAGGATGGAGTTCTTTAAAGTATTAAAAAAAATCAATAAGAATTCTAAATGCAGCAACTCTTCCTTGTAAAGATGACAATTACAATAATACAAAAGGGCTTTATGTGGGTGTCATTTGCATAGCTGCTGAAAATTGTTGCGGTTTAGTGAATAGATTATTGGCTTCTTCAGTAATGTTTTTAAGTTAGTTTAAAAAAATCCGAAAAGATAATAATACTGATGAAAGATAATAATAATAATGATGGTAAAAGATGGTCGGATGGACGATGATATTCGGTTTGCTAAAATTGCCTATTACCTTTTTAATGGAATTATTTAAAATAATGTAATTAAGTAATAATTCTTTTTCAGAATTCAAATAATGCAAGCAATTCTATATGGTTGAAGTTATTTGAAATCCACGGATACTGAAATTTTTGAGAATTGTTAATTGGATCCTATTATTTTATTACAGCCGGTATTAATAATGGTCATTAAATTGTTGTTTACATCTTGTATTGAATTAATTTAAAAGTCAATTATTTCAAAAATTCAGCCTAGCTCTTCCGTTAAAAGGGAATAACATTATACGTTTTATGTGAATTATGATTTCTAATATACATAGATGCTAAAAGTTTTAGATGAATTAATTATTTGTTCATTTAATTATATTTTTATATTAAATAACTAGTCTTGATTATATCGGTCATTAAAGTGACATTTGTTAGTTTCTCGTATTGTAATGAAATCCTGTAACTCCATAATTAGAACCCTCTAAATTAAAAAGTGTCGATCGTTCTGAATAAAACTGGCTATTATTTTTCTTAGAGGCCTGATGGCCGACTGACTAGCGCTCTGGCACTCGGTGCCACAGGTTTTCGGGTTCGAGTCCTGGCGGTAACATGGTTGTTTGTAGTGGTTCGGAATCCACTAAAAGCCATGTCCCGGTTACAATATGACTATTGCATGTAAAGCTGACAACTCTATCCCGTAAAAAAAAATCTCTTGTCTCGAAATCTGCCAGTAAGCAGACGGCCTTGTCCTTCCATGGGGCTGTTGCACCAATGCAGAAGAAGATTTTGTTTATAAAAACATGTTTCAATTTGTTTATTAATTTAGTTTATTTTGATATTTACATTGTATATGACGGGGCCTGATGGCCGAATGGCTAGCGCTCTGGCGTTCGGTACCACAGGTATCGGGTTCAAATCCCGGCTTTGCCATGGGTGTTTGTAGTGGTTCGGAATCCACTTTAAGCCGTAGGTCCCGGTCCTAATAGGATCGTAGAGCGCTGCGGGGGCATTGTTACTCCGCGTCCGTGGCTTACCATCAAGTTACACGCGCCCCCTGGGTAATGCAAAGTGAGTAACATCGGTGCAGCCCTTATGGCGAAAGATCACGGTCTATTTGCCAGCTGCATTAGAAGAAAAAAAAAAAACATTGTATATGACTAGGACTCAAGCCATGCAGAATGTTTGGAATATTTAATGCAAAATTTTGATAAGGAGGAATGTCAACTTGAATGCTGATTAACACTTAATTTGTAAATGAGAATCGTGATTATGTTCATGATTTTAAAATTGCCAATTTGCAAACTGAACTGCTGGTCAAATATTGCATGCCACTTGATTCCAAACTTAATTCTATCTGAATTATTCCATTCGGTAACATTAAATTGCATTATAAAGTGCTTAAGAATTGAGTTGGTTTTTAACAGAGTAATTAATTAAAATTATTGTATCATTGAATATTTTACAATGTTACAAAAATTACTCAAATTCAATTATTAAAAATGTTTATCATGCTATTTCTTTTTTAAATAACTCCACAATTAATTAGATTAAACTTTGTCAATTAAAATGGATTGAACAAGAAAACTGTTTCTTTTTCTAACCAAAATAAAACTTTTGATCCCAATTTTAAAATGTCAAAGAAGTGGTACATTTCTTTCTTCACATTCATCGCATACGTAGTTTTTATCACATTTCTTTTGATGTTGCAAAATTATGGGATTTGAGTGGTATTGATATCCGTTGTCACAGCTGCTTACTGCGGAATGAAATATCCTTGTCACCCAATGTCACTCGAGGGATGCGAAGTCAGCAGTAAACAAGAAATCAAAACAAAAAGCCAGATAAAAGACCCGTAAAATATGGCGCAGTCGTTGACATCCTTTCACCCTGGAATTGATCTTTTTTCCTGATGACCATAAATTCAGGAGGCTGGTCAAGTCTTTTGACTTTCCCGAGACTTTTGGGGGAATAGGAAAAACCAAATGGAAATACATGGGATTGTTCAAAGGATAAAAATATTTTCCTATTTGATTTAAATCTATCACGAAGTTCGGTGCTATTTTTATATTTTGGACCTAGAAAGTGATGTCTATTGAAATGTTATTAAATTTTTGCAGTTAAAATGACAAATAAGATACGACGAATCATTATATGTCAACTTTTATGAATTTTACTCTTATTTCTTAACATACCTTTCAGATTCACATTTTATTGGACTTTAATGTGTTGTTGTCGTATCCCCTGAAGAGTACAAGGAAATCAAATATCATCGTGATACCAAATAATATTGGCTGTGTTGATTGCCAGCTCGGAGTACAAATCCTCTTCCGAAGGATGGTTCAGACAATGTATTTCGGCTGCAACAGCTGGGAAATTAAAGTACATGATGAGAATTAAGTTCAACATTATGGCTATCAAAGACATGGTTGAGGATTAAGCTCGACATCAGGGCAATTGTCATATTTTTGGTATTTTTTAACGCCCTCAGCAGAAATTTTAATATTTTTGAGGCGCTTCATCCTTAATCTTGTGAGAGTAGTAGCTGTTTTTCTGTAGATATTTAATTATGTAATTTGGTATTTAGTTTTGATCTTAGAAGAAATCATAAGTTTAGATTTTGCCAAGGCATTTGCATTTGGACTTTAATAATATTTCTATTGGGCTTTGGAACCAATGGGGACTCTCCTTAGGACCCATTGAATCAGACTTTGGACCTATTTGGACTTTTTAATAATATTTCCTATTTAGAATTTTCTTCACTTATAGTGCTATTTGTTTAGAATTATTGCATTATTTAGACCCTAATATATATCTATCCGTAGGGCTAACAAACCTACATGACAAAAAAAAAACATGAGTTTCGAAATTAGTCGTAGGCAGAAGGCCTTGGCCCACCATGGGTTGCTGAGCAAAATATGAAGATGATGATGATGATACTCTTATCCAATTTCTATTTCTTTCATTGGCATTCCTGATATGTCTTTATTAATTTTATAATCCGTCTTAACCTAAGAAAATTAAAAAATATTAAGTATTAATTTCAATGATTTTATTTTTAGCTCAAGGAGTTTTGGAACTCAAGCATTTTTAAAATTACTTGTCTCGTTAAAATTACTTACTTGTCTCGTTTTTCTGCCTGTGATAAGTGTTTATACTTTATAGTATATAAGATTTTCGAGTCTATTGTTTCTCTTGAAAGTTGACCCTAGCACTTGGGGGCAAAAGTATTGTAAGGTTTTTATTTTCCTCGTAAAAACAGGAAAATACGTCGTAAAAACACGGGTCCAGTAACCATGTACATAAATTTGACGACCGGATTTAAGGAGATTTTAGAATTGTTATATATTATCATTTAAATGACAGGATGGAATTCTGAAATATTTAGAATATTGCTTTGCTTTATGATTCTATTAATTTTCTGAAGAATTATCTAGATTTCTCCAAAATCATTAAGAAATGTTTTTTGTCTTTAAAATATAATTTTATATAAAATAGTGTACTTATAGGAGTATTTTATATTACATTAATGCTTGATCTCCTATTTAAGTCACACGTGGATAACCTTTAAAGAAGTTTAATAAGGCGGCTAATCTTAAATAAACCAATTTTCACAACTAACTGAAAAAGAGTCCTGGTGGTGCCCACGTATAAAAAACAAGTAATATAAAAAAAAAAAAAATTAAGTCAATTCCTACTTTTTTTTTCACTTTATTGCAGAAAGTCCTTTATAAATAATTTTCATTCATATTTTATAAATAATTTCATTCATATCTAGCGCCATCTATTGGTAGACATATGCAACTTAAATCTAAAAAAACTAAAATTAATTAAATAAATTTAATTTATGAATTAATATTTGAAAAAACTGTATTAACATCAAGTGTCATCCACTACAAGTTCAAAAAATGTATTTGAACTTGGGTGGATGAATAAAAAGTATTTTATGAACGATTGAAAATTTGAACAAGATATATATAGGGAGAGTGTGAGCTAATAGAAGGAATTGAATAAAACCAATTTTCACAAGTAATTGAAAAGAGAGTGTTGGTGGTGCCCCGTAGGAAAAAACATCATCAGTCGTGAAACCTGGCAGACGGCCTTGGCCCCTCCTCTCCTTACCATGGGATTGTTGCGCCAGTGAAGAAGTTTCTTAGGTTCATCTCAATTACAACATAATGCATCTTAGGGATCACCAAAGTTTCACTAATTTCTCGTAAATTAATTAAACGAGACTTAATAAAAGTTGTAATTATATTAAATGTAACTAATTAACTTTAATATATAATTATTTACATAAAAATGTGTGGGATCTGTTATATAATTTCTAAAAGCCAATAATAATTAATAATGCTTAAAATTGTTCTTGTCTAACAAAATGTACAGCGGCTCTATCGTTTGGAACCACATGCTTCAAGTTCGAATTCTGGCGGTGTTATGGATGGTTGTTAGTGGTTTGGAATCCCCGTTTAACTATAGGTCCTGGTCTGTTTAGCCTAAAAGTGTACAAGTTGAACATAAAACGACAAACCAAACCAAATCTAACAAAATGTATGGCCTGATGCTTCGATTCTGAACGATGAAAAGTTTGTCATGAAATTAATAATTTTGCATTTTATTCATTAAATAATTTCTATTTAATTTTCTTTGCCAAATTCATTAATGTTCTTTTCAACAAAATCATTTTAGTAACTTCAAAAGAATCAAAATATTCCTCAAACTTTATATGCATTTTGTGAAAAAGTTTAAATGACGTTAAATAATAATAAATTAAATCCATTTATGATTTCTATTACTAATTAGAGTTATGTCCCCGAATTGAAATCATATGAATTAAAACTGTCTGGAATACTGTCCGAGACATCCAAAAGTCTAGTTCAATTTTTCTGGAATTTCGAGTCCTTCTTCACTCAGAAAGTTCTTAAATCACTAAAGGATTTTTAAATGTGACCCAAAAAGCAAGGTTACTAAGTAAAGTAAGTAATTAAGACATTGAGAGCGTAATGAATGAAAGAATTCGAACATTCTTTTCAAAAATGTCTTCTCAGAAGAATTTTAACGTTTATCCCCCTTGGTTACTTCGCCATCGTAAATGTTGCTTAAATGAAATTAATGATTATTTAGGAGTTCGAAATTCAAAAAATGACGTCTCGGCAGCAAAGTTTAGAAGAATTTTTAAGTGAAACCTGTTTCGATCCTTCGATTAAGTTATTGATGCATGAGAAAGAAAATGGTACTGATGTAATTAGTTGATTAATGATAATGCAATTTAAGATTTATGTTACATAAATAAAAATTAGGATTTCAATCAAATTAGAGGAGAAAAATATGATCTCCATTTAAAATAATTTTGTAAATAATGCTAATTTTGTTGTCAAGAATCTGGAATTCTTAGTATGATAAAAAGGTCCTTTTGTCATGGCTAAGGAGTCTTAAATGTCGCATAAATGATTATTTGAAAGTTCTGAGTTCTTGAAGGAGACTCCCCAAAAAGTTTTAGAAGGAGATTTAAGTGACATTTTTGCGTTCTTTTGATAAACTAGATATTGATATCTAAAGAGAGAAAAGGGTACAGCTGTAATTAGTTGATTAATGAAAATTCAACTTAAGATTTTATGTTACATAAATAAAAATACGTATTTTAATTAGAGAAGAAAAATATGACCTCTATTTAAAATAATATTGTAAATAATGCTAATTTTGATGTCAAAGAACCAGGAATTATTAACTTCATTTAAAATAGTATTGTAAAAGTCCTTATGTCAAGTCTAAGGAGTCTTAAATGGTGCATAAATGATTATTTAAAAGTACAAAGTTCCAGAAGGAGAGATTCCATAGCAAGTTTTAGAAGAATATTTAAGTGAAATCTTTTGCGTTTTTCGATATAGTTAATGATGCATGAGAAAAGAAAAATGGTACTGCTGTAATTAGTCGATGAATGATAATGCAATTTCAGATTTATGTGACATAAATATAATTAAGGATTTTAATTAGGAGGAAATATGACCTCTATTTAAAACAATATTGTAAATAATGCTAATTTTGATATCAAGAACCTGGAAGTTTTTAATTCCATTTAAAATAGTATTGTAAAAAGTCCTATTTTCAAGGCTAAGGGGACTTAAATGTTGCATAAACGATTATTCCAAAGTTGGAAATTCCAGAAGGAGAGACTCCATAGCAAGTTTTAGAAGAAGATTTAAGTGAAATCTTTTTTTTCGATGTAGTTATTGATGCATAAGAAAGAAAAATGGTACTGATGGTTGATTAATGATAATAAAATTAGTATTTCTCTTACATAAATAACATAACGTTCTACGTAATAAATCTTTTTCATTTCTTCGATTAAGTTATTGATGCATGAGGAAAAAAACGGTGCTGTTGTAAATAGTTGATTAATGATAATGCAATTTAAGATTTATGTTACATAAATAAAAAGAGAGAGAGAGAGACGGCAATTCAACTGTTGCCCGAATGTTGTTAGAAAGTTGTCCATAAAAAAGTTACAATTACCACAATCTCGTTTTTGAAAGTAATAATTGCAATAGAAGCTATCAGTGGTATTTGAATCCTCTTATATTCATAATCTAGGCATATACAACCATTACTAATTTATCAGGTTGTAAAAAAGTTTTTGTCAATTTTTGGATTGAAACAAAACGTAAAAAGACCATAATCTAATCTTCTACATTGTCATCTTTCTTTTTATTGGCATCATCCCATCATATATTTTATATCTTTTTTTTATGAAATTCATTTGCTTTCGTCTTGAAAGAATAATTTTCTTTTATTTCTGCCTCTTCTCTTTAAATCAGCTTAAGTCCTGAAAATTGAATCGGTAAGCTTTTAAAAAGATGTTAATTTGCTGGAGGAAAATTGCGGGAATAGATTGGGTGAAACACAATTTCCCAGTCAAATTCTTCTAGGAAACTGCCAGTCACTTTTACCGTATACGATTTGGCATTATCGTACTGTAGAATTGCTCTTTTTTAAATTTATCAAAGAAGGCTTTCTTTTCTGCAAAATTGTTTTTAAGCGTTTTAGCTACTTCTTCATTACTTATTGTTTGATTGTCATCAAACAGATCTTAATGAACAGTTCCTTTAATATTCCAACTTACATTCAAAAGGATCTATTTTGGATACAGGGCACTTTAAGTCAGTTGAGAAGCCTGATGGCCAAGCGGCTAATGCTCTGGCCTTTGGTACAACTGGCTTAAGGTTCGAATCCTGGCAGTGGCAGGAATGTTTGTTAATGAATCTATTGATTTATTGCAGATAATAGAAGTTGTTTACCTTGTCTTGTAGTTATCCTTCAATAAACGGGAAATTTTTGTTACAATATGATAAATTTCATTAGAATAAAACCTTAGCATGAGTTATTATTAAAATAAAATATTAATTTTCCGAAACTATTAAAGCAAATAGTGATTAATTCATGCCTGGAAACATGCTTTCTTTCATAAAATCATTAAACATAATAGAAGCGATTTAAGACTACATTCCAGAAAATAAAGAACAAAAAAATTGTTTCGAAAAAAAGGTTCAACAACAACAACAACAAAAAACTTGGCTCAACAAAGTGTCCATAAATTGCAATCACAATTAACAAAAGATTTAACCCCGGATAATAATGAACTTGGCATCCATCAAACGAACAGAAGTTAACTTTCCTCCTACTGATTACTTAAAGAGTTTGCATTGCAGAAAGTATCGCATTTTACTCCATTGAGGGCGATGCCAAGCAATCCTTTTCATATCGCAGTGATTAATTACTCCGTTCGGGTAATAAATTACCCCAAGTAGACGTATTAATCAAATGAGAAGCGTTTAGTCAGTCAACAGGGCCTCGGATATTACTTGAACGATCTTATTTCACACTCCAGCTCGGGGCTGAATAATGACCTATTGTGATTAATAAACAACTCAGCAACAGCCAAAAGGAATTGGGCTGCAATCTCTCTCTTTCCATTTCAGAAAACGACATTATCAAATGCAAATCCCGACTTCTGGTAGATTGAAGTCCATGCCTACTTTACATTTGAAACGAATAGATTTCAGACCTGTAATTACAAAGTTGTTAATTATACAACTTCTAAGATATTTGTGCATGGTTAGAGAGGAGAGCTTTTCAGATTAGATACATAGGGTTCTTGATTTCTATTTCGAACTTAAATCGTAAGTTGAATGTGGGGTAAACCGATCATTTATTTTTATATCTTACTATGTATAAATCCTTCTTTTTATTTCGTTAATTAGTTTTTTTATTTTAAAGTGCTAAAATAAAACCTAGCAAATGTATATAAGCTTTTTTTTTTTAAAGTATTTATTAGCAAATATAAAGTTAATTATTTTAGTCGAAATGAAGAAAAAAAGATACATTTATCAAAGATGGCAAGTACAGGGTGATTATAAAAAAACTTCCTCGATATATGAGACCCAGCTATAATACCGTTCACAGAAACTGAACAAAATTTTGTTTTAAGATATTTAGAGGTATGCACTCAAAAACTTATGAAAAACAATAGTTAAACTTTGACAGGTACAGTTATAATGATAAAATTTCGAAAATTTCAAATGGCAATACCTATCTTTTTTAATTGGAATCTCCATAGCGAAAAACTATAAATAAAGTTGAAATGTACATATATAGCACGAAAATCATCGACGGTGGAGACTTTGAAAAAACATGAGAAACAACCAATAAGAACAGAGAAGCAAAAGAAAGCAAAACATTTTAATGTGATTCAACAATTTTCCACATGGCCTTTTTCACACACGATGACATTTTGCATGCTGCAAATAGTGGATACCATTGAAGCATGTACCATGGCAGGTACAACTATAGTGAAATGATCTATCTGACGCCGCGTGGATGTAAGATGACTCTCCTCCACATGAGGGGTCTTCTGTCAAACGTTTCTTAACACAATAGTTTAGTAACAGAGTTATCTCCAGCTATTTTACGTTTCCGTGGCCGTCAAGGTCACCCAATTTCATTCACATGAATTTCTAGTTGTGGGGATGCCTGAAATCAAAGTATGTGTATCTAATTCTCAAACTGTATCTGATTTGAAAGGTGCCATCAGACGTCTGATTCAACAGATTCTTCATGCTATGGTACATGCTTTCATGCTATCCACCCTGTGTCGCATAAAAAGTGCTGTCATGTGAAGGAGGGGACGTAGAAAATTTGTGAAACACAATAAAAATGTTATGCTGTTTGTTGCTTCTCTTCCGTTATTGGTTGTTTTCACCTTTCTTGTTAGTCTGTCTAACATCGGGGATTTTCTTGCTACAGTTACCGTTCAAACGCTATTTATAATTTTCACTATGGATATATCATTTTCCAATAAAAGTAAGTGCTGACATTTGAAATTTTCGAAATTTTATCACTGTAACCGTAATTGCAAAGTTTAACTGTTGTATTTCATATGATTCTGAACGCGTACCTCAAAACACCTTAAATAAATATTTTATTCTGTTTCTGTGAACGATATGATAGACAGCAACTCATATATCGAGAAAATATTTTTCATAATTACTCTGTAAATCGACTTTAATTATTGAAACAAGTAGATTAGTTAGTAAATCAATGACTTTTTTTATTTCTTGTTTTGTGATTTCTGCTTTACTCTTATCGTAAATTATATTTTCATTTTAAAATGCAAAAAAACCCTAGCAAATTTACTTAAAAATTTATAAATTATTTATTACTATGTATACAGGTTAACTAAGAAAGTACTTGAATACAGAAAAAAATTAAAAATAGATTTAAAATTTTTATGTACCTCAAGATTGAGGTACGTGCACTCAAGACCGAGGAAAGATTATTAAAATAAATTACCATCATACTGGATGTTTACCACATCCTGCAAAAGTTTAACAATGCCATTCATTAGCAAGTTTCAATGCCATTCAAAAGCAAGTTTATCAAATTTCTAGTAATCAGTACAGAAGGATATAATGGGAAAGAAGAAAAATAATGTATATTATCTTTATAATGGATAATTAATTCAGTGAGTGTTGATATCTGAAGGATAATAATAAGTAATAGATACTAATTTTTAAATGGAAAATTATCTGTTATAAATTTAAATAGATAATTATCATTTGCCAACGAATATGATGCAAATTTCAACAAGCACAACTCTGCAATGGCAGGCCATATATTCAATTATTGATCTTGCATAATAAACGTCTCATAAATTATGAGCAAACCCCAATGAATTAAACGGTATACACATTATTGGATTTAATAGTGTAGCATTTAAGATACACTTAGATAGCTGTATGTTTTCTTTCTTACTTCAAATGAATTCATTTTCATTTGGTATATACATATTAAGGCTCAACTTTGCATCCAACTATTTGAATGATTATTGATTTAGAAATATTACAAAAAAAGTCCTTATTAAAATTCTTTATTTTCAAAACGGATTCTCTCAATAAATAGTAGTTCTCACCGTATGTAACAGAGAGAAGTGGCTATGTCTTTACCAATGATTAATTTATGTTAAAGAAAAAATTACATAGGGCGTTATTAAAAAAAAGTAGAATCTTTGAAATTAGTTGAAACTGTGTCAATAAGACTTTTTATTAATTATAAATGATAAAATAATATTTATTAATATAAAATACGCGTTATATTAAAATTACCATAAATTCATGGCAATTGTGGATAATATTTTTCACAAGGAGGATAATGCTTATACATGCTTAATCGAATGAATGATAATTTATATAAATTTTAACATTTTATTTAATTGTTTATATAATTTCTTTTCATACTGTGTTATATATAAAGTTAAATGTTTGTTTGTTAATATATAAAAATTTTGATATTATTTAATATAACTTAATAATTGTGCTTACTATTATTTAAATGTAGCTTAAAACTACATCACTCAGTTTCCAACATTTGTTTTTTCTTTCTAAATCACCAACATTTTTATCTAGTCCGCAGCCAAAACTCATAGTCATTTTATTTATTTTAAATAAAATCCGTAATTTAGTATAGTAAAATCAATAATTTGAAAAATATAGTTTTTAATGATATTATAAGTTTAAATCTATGAAAATCAAAATTTTATTATAAATTAAACACATTTATCTTAAAATATCTTAAATCATAATTTTCAGACACAAGTGTGATATGTTATTTCTATGTACTAAAAATGAAGTTATTATGGACAAATTACTATGGACTGTAGGAAACAAAAATTTGAATCAGAGTCACAGCACAAAAGAACATGGAAAAAGCGCATGGCCAGAAATGCCTCCCACAGGATGTAGAGATATAAAGATACACCAAGTATACAATAGCAGTGTAAAGCTCTTTATTACAAACACATAGCCTATTGTTATTGATGCCTGCATAAACAATCATAAGAAACCTTATATTTCGTAAACAATAATAAGAAACCCTATAAAATCAATAGAAGATAAATCAATGGATCGCGAGGGCCATGCGAGAGTATCACCACGTCAATCCAACGATTCCTAAATGAGGATCCCAAAATGTTGAATATGCACACTGCCTAATGAGGAGTCCCATCAAGTTGAAACTACAATTGGTAACGTATGCGTTACAAGATACGATTCCTATAACTAGGTTATACATGAAATGAATATAAGTCCACTTAACTTTGGTGAAATAATGCATGTCGACCGACATAGTCAACGACATTTATGAGGAACTAATAGATTCTAATTCAAAAGATTCTAAGAATTTGCGTATATTGCCATCTATCGGTTACTAGTGATTTTTCCCTGTGTGATTTTTATTCTGTCATTAATCTGTTACTTCTTTCAAGTATATCTATGCAGTTCCCGAACTCCCTGTATATCGAACAGATTTTGATTAAAAATGAAAAGGAAAGCAATGGAGGAGTGAAGGTCTTATGAATATTCCCGTAGGCCACGACTTAAAGATGCAGTTCATTCCGACTGTTATCGTATCACGATTGTCTGCGAGGGCATCTCTATCGTACTGGCATCTATGATCAAACATATGGTTTCCTTCGTAGCATGATAGATTTATAAACCAAGACCATCTTTAACGTTGTCAGGCAATTTGTGGTGACTTCCAGATGGTCTTGTTCTGTCGAGTCACACAGCCATTGAGGCATTGAGGTTAATTTAAAAATATAGAAATTTTCTTTATCTGTACTACTGATTTATACCTAATTGTTAGTTGGTTACCAAATAATTGTTGTTATAACCTGGTACCTAATAATAGTTCTTATAACTTGTTACCTAATTATTGTCTGTATCTTTCCTTAATTTTTATCATGTTCTTTTGTATTAACTTGCATATTATTTGCCTTGCACTTACAAATAAAGAAATATAACAACACACTGTAAATATTTAGAAAATTCAATTGAAACATTTCTTCGCAAAAGTTACTTCAAACATTATGTTTGCTAATTGGCTTTTCATAATCATAAGGTATGCAATGTGGCAAGAATTTTACCACCTGATATGCTTTCACGTATTGCCG
>BPLR01001095.1:0-93939 GCA_021605095.1 Caerostris extrusa
CCACTCAATATTGTGCAAATATTGAATCACAGGCAAGGTAATTTAAAAAAATATGAACGAATAGTGAAGTTCATGCCCAATTTTACCCAAGATTCTTATTAGACCAAAATCTATCAAAACTAAAATTTGAACTCAAAAACAAACAGAAAGAAGGCAGATTAAACCACAGTTGGCGGCATTTTTTAAAATTGTCACATTTGGCGCATTTAACAAGCTTGTTTCGGTACTAAAATATACAGAGGCACTAGATTTGGCTCATTACCGCTCGTCCATTCCAACTCAAAAATGCAATGGTTCTTGAAATAAATAAAAAATTATTATAGCACTATTATCATAGTAATATAATAATAATTTTATTAATTATATATTACTATAGTAATATAATAATTAATAAAATTATTACTGTATTAAAATTAATATAAATCATATTAAGCAAAATTAAATATGATAATCAATATAGAAGATGGTTTAATGAAAATAAACTTCAATTATTATAAGCCATGAAAGGAAACTACAATAAGATGAATATTTAGTTTTTGATTCACAAGGAATTTTTGTTTTTAAATTTAAATATATAATAAAAAATCTAATTTAATTTATATAACTTTTTTTTTTGTTTGCTACTATTAAATTATAAGTCAAACTATATACATTTTAATAGCTTAAAAATAACCTTCTGATTATGCAACAGAGAATAAAAAAGATTCTCAAAGTATATTTCTGATTCATGGATTGTTAACGAAAAGAACCCGGAAGTGTTTACATTGACGAATTCATTTCTATCTTATTTTCGTCAAATGCATTGAAAATGCTATGTTAATTAATTTCAACTAAAAATAAAATTATTCTGATTCTAGGATTGCCAATACTTTGATGTTATATTAATATACCATAAAAAGTTCGAAAATGTATTTAATTCTCGTAGATTGAGGGGGGAAATTCGTGTTCTTCCTGCATTTCTTAAACGAAAATCATATCGAAGTTGTTTGGTTTTGGTTTGTCGCTCTACGATCATCTTGTGCCCACTTTAGCTAAACAGACTGGGACCTACGGCTTAAAGTGGATTCCAAAACCACTACAAAGATCCGTGGCTCCCCGCCGAGACTCGAACCCGAAACCTGTGGTACCGAGCGCCAGAGCGCTAGCCACTCGGCCATTCAGGCCCCATCGAAATTTGTTTGGCTATCAAGGATGAAGAAACTTGATTTTGCCGAGGAGAGCATGATAAGCCTGATGCTCGGTTGAGTTCGAGAACGAGAATTAGAACAGCATAAACATATTATTTGGGGGAATTCGTTCGAAGTAGTAACGATATAATTTAGCTGTCCCCATACTGAGTGATGCTGAATTTGCTGTATATCTACCACCCTAGTGGCAAATGACTTAAACCAAGGTGCTTGAAAGAGTGACTATAAAATATTTCCTTGCTTAAAGTAAAAAGTGAACTCAAAAAATAAAAAAGTTTAATGCCACTGTCCTAAATATCATTTGTCTCTAATATCACTAGCTTAAATACCATTTGTTAAATTCGCTTTTTTTTTTTTTGTTTGGTTCTTCTTCATTCTTTATTATCTGTTATTGGTACTTGCTTATTGTTAATTATCGATTATTGACACTTTTTGCTGTTTATAATTGGTTATTGGTATTTTCTTATTGTTTATTGTTGGTATTTTCTTGTTATTAGTTATTTCTTACAGCTTATTAGTTATTAGTAATTTCTTAGTATTTATTATCGTTTATTAGCACTGTTTTACTGTTTTTGGTTATTGGTACTTTAATATTGTTTATTATGGGTTATTGGCCCTTTCTTATTGTTTCTTATTGGTACTTCTTTAATGTTTATTATTGGTTATTTATTTGTATTTCTTTATTATTGCATCCTATATTTAGATGGTGCGAGAAGTATTCTCGTAATGGAAGGACTGTAAATTACGCTGGCTAGGATTGTTCCGTAGCTTGGCGCCATTCATTGGCGATTAATTGCAAAACCGCACCAATGAGGAAGTATTTTGTTAGGGTACAGATTATCCACTTAGACATACTAATACATCATCATTTTTAATAAAGAAAAGTTTTGGAAAATCTATTTAAATTCATAAATTGAATAAAATTATTTGAATTATTTGAATGGAAAGAGCACTCTCTCACCGTGCTTGACACTGTTTTTATAGTTTCGTCTTTCTGGCAGTTGGTTATTTTCTAGTAGATCTTCGAATGTGGTCATGGTCCAGATTCTGTAAAGAGGTATTCATTAGAATCTCAAAATCACAAAGAAGAATAGCCAAGTGTTTTTCTTACCATTTATAGCTGTCAAACGTTCCTGTTATAAGGTAGTAAAAAAAAGTTGAAGGATTAAATAATAAAATATTAAATAAAGTTTGTTAAAAGAATTAGAATATTAAATAAGGTTTCCATTAAGAATTATATATATTATTATTGAAAACTTTTCATTAAGGATATTTTAAAAAATGATTTTTTTTTCAAATTCTATCAAATACTGATAGAGTTATAATTAATCATCATCATAACTGGCTCAACAGCCCGTTGTGGACCTTGGCCTTCTTTAAAAGATCCACAGACTTGTTGCAAACTGTTGGCCGCGGACCTCCAGTTTTTGATCTTAACAATATTAAAATCAGAGTCTAAACAGTCGGCCCATCTCTTTTTCGTTCTTATCCTTGCTCGTTGTCCAAAAGGGATTACGTTGAAAACCTTCAAAGCAACTCTATCACTTTCCATCCTCATGAGACGACCGGCTCATCGAATTCTGTTCAGTTTAACAAATTTTAGAATGTCAATATCTCTAAAAGTTTGTAAAGTTCAAAAGTTGTATCTTCTTCGCCAATTTCCATTGTCATTGATACCACCAAAAATAGTTCGTAGCACTGTTCTTTCAGAGATTGCCAACATTTTCTCTGTTAGTCACGATGTTTCAGATGTTATAATTAATAAAATCCTTAAAAAATCTATCAATGTCCAGTAATTGATTTTTATTATTTTATTGAATATAATACCATACATTTCTAATAAATTCTATTAAAGGACTGCAAGGTTTCATTAAATTCCATGTTGGATTTTTAAATTAAAAGAGTTTGGATCGTAATCCTACAAAAATATCGAATTGAAAGTTGCCATGTTTATGTTGGATTTATAAAAATCCAGCACAAATATGGCTGCTGATTATGCCGGATTTACTTAACATGCAACGAACCTGTTGGATGTGCAAACTAAATAAAAGTCTTCGTTATATATTGCGTGTAAAGCGAGGATGTAATATAATATACTCCTCATAACACACTCTACTACTATATCCAAAAAGTAAGAACAATTTTCAATTTAAATTTCCCGGTCATATGGTATTCCAATTTTTTTCTTTTACAGGTTGTTGGCACTGTCCTTGGCATCTGCGTGAAATTTGACGTCAAAATATTCATTCGTATTAAGAGTTACGCTTGGTTTTGTGAGACGCTAAAACTAATTCCGGTGATTTTTGAAAGGTCTGAATTAATTGAGCAAGAACTTGCGTTAAATTTTGTTTGCGGAAACGTATAGAATGTTGCAGAAGGCATTCGGTGAGAATTCCTATATCGGAAAGAAATGTTTAGAAGTGGTAAAAACAGTTCAAAGAAGGCAGAAAAGCTTTGAAGACGAAGAGCCCTCTGGTCCACCACCAACCTCAACCGACAAAGCTCATGTCCAAAAAATTAAAGATTTGGTACTTGCAAACAGTAAATTTACAATTAGAGACCTTGCTGATGATGTTGGAATTTCAAAATTCCATTTTAAAAATGTTTTGGGCCTCAAACCTCGATTGGTACAGAAAACACAGAATGCCCAGCTCATTCTGCATTGATTCTTCGTGATTTTTTTCGCCAAAAATGAAACTCATATCGTTCCACAACCACCGTATTCACCTGATTTAGCATCGTGCGACTTCAGGCTATTCCCTCAACTCAAAAGAGCACTCCGTGACACCGTTTTGAGTCGATTGAAGAGACATTTTTAAAAATCGCCGGAATCAGTTTTAGCATCTCACAAAACCAAGATTAACTCAAGTACTAATGAATATTTTGACGTAAAATTTCAGACAGATCTCAAGAACAGTGCCAACAACTTAAAAAAAAGAAAAACAAATTGAATACCATATGCCCGGAAAATTTAAATTGAAAATTAGTCTTACTTTTTGGACACAGTAGTATATGCTACATATCTGCCTTTCTAGTTGTCAATGACTCCACAGTAAATTGTCCGATATTTGAACAAAAAACAACTATTATTCTAAAACTTTTTTTTTATCAACTTAAAAACTTTTATTAGATTACTTAAAGGTTTAAATTAAAATTAGCTTTACAAATTTTATTTTCAATAAAATATTTTTAAACACTAAATCTTTTAAGAGACTGGAGAATTTTTTTTTTTTATGTACATACGAAAGTCACTTAAAATATTTTGAATCGGAAAATGATATAATTGTCAATTTTTTTCTTAGTAAAATATACAGGCTTCGCAGAAATGGCAAGACTTTGACAAAAGAAGAAAATTACTGTAAAAAATTTAGTTGAGAATGAATGAATTTATTTTTATGAATATTGCACAATTAACCAACCAAAAAAATTTATTACCATATTGAGTTTTCAAAAACATTTTGTTTATGTATATCGTCAAACTGCTTTTATCAGTAAAAACAATGAATTTAAAAAAAAAAAGAATTTTTATCAGAATTTTAAATGTTTAAATTTTAAGTAATTTCTTTTAAAATTAATACTTATTTTGACATGTCAATTTATCTTTCAAAAGCAATTGTTCATTACGGCACGTTTTTCACAATGAAATACAACCATAAACGTTTGAATTTCTTTAATTTGAAAACTGCTATAATTTTTTTGGTCAACATCAAAAGTTTCTGACCATAAATCTTCAGTGTTAATAATCGCATAAAATTATGTGCCACTTACAGACACAATAATACACGAGTAAATATCTACGATGCGCTGTCAAAAACAAAATGTTAATTTCATTTTCGATTGTGTTTCTTATCTGGCTGAATTTAAAAAGCTATTACATGACCAATTATGTTTACAAATAAATTTCAATGATTACAAATCAATTACAATCCAAAGCATTTACATGGTCATTGACCAACGAATAACTATTACTCCTAAACAAATAAATTTTAAAAATTAAAATCAATTTTCAAATGATTTTTTTTTCAATTATTCTTTAATTGAGATAACTTGAAAAAAAAATTTTTTTTTATATTGTTAAAGTCAATTTCTACTTTTTGTCACTCTACAATGAGTGTAAAAAGTATTCGTACAGTACGACAATTGATTTAAAAGAGATACGTTCATAAAAATTATAAACAAATTCTTTTTTAATTCATTATAAATATATAATAGAACATATTTTCACTAATTTCATGTGAAATTGACACAAAAATAATTTTATACATGAATAAATATTTACAAAACTGAAACTATCAAACATCTTGTGGTGTAAAAAGTATTCGTACATCAGGCATACGTATATTGGTCAATACAATCATAATATTTCAGCTAATACCTTGTAGGATATCCTTTAGCTCGAATAACTGCCTTGAGTCTCTTTAAGGCATCGATTCCATCAATTTTGCTGTTATTGAGCTAGATATGGCGTCCCATTCTTGATTAAGAGCAGATTCCATTTTTATTAGAAATATGTCTGGATCTAATATTTTTATCAAGAACGTCCCATAAATTCTCGATGGGGCTTAGGTCCGGCGATTGAGGAGGAAATTTCATAAATTTTAGGGTATTATATAGTATCCAGAGCCTTGTGTTTCGGGATGTGTGCTTGGTGTCGTTATCATGCGTGAAAACGTAATCACCATTCAAGCCCATTTTTGTTGCACTAGGTCCTAAATTATTTTTTAAAATGTCAATATAAAGTTGATGATTCATAATGCCTTTAATAAAGACTAATTTGCCCACCCCAGAAGCACTCATACAACCCCAAGCAAGCAGACTTCCACCCCCATGTTTCACTGTTGGCACTAAATTCGTAGGATGCATTTCTGTATTGCGCCTTCTCCATACCATTCGTCTCCCGTCCGATCCAAATATGTTGCATTTACTTTCGTCTGTAAAGATAATCTTTTTCTAGAAATCTAGACTTTCTAATGAAAGTCCAGATTTCTGGAAAAAGATTGCTTTATGTATTGATTGGCGAAAGACAATCGCAGCTTCCGATTCTTCTCACTAACAAAGAATTTTCGTCTCGCAACACGGCCATGGAAACCTTCATTTCTGCATGTATTTCGAACAGTACTTACGGAGACTGCTGTTCTTTATTTCTGATGTTAATGTAGGAGCACTTATTTTGGGATCCTTCTTTAATGAACGTACCAGAAACCGTCTGTCAGATGTCAATAGACATGGTCGCACAGTACGAGAACGGTTTTGAACCTTTCCAGTTGCAGCAAACTTTATGATTGACTGCACAGTTGAATGGGGTCTACCGACCAGATCAGAAATCTTGTTGTACGATTTACCATTTTTACGGAGCTTTAAAATCAGTTCTCTTTCGGAAACCCTTGTCTCTTTACTTTTACGACCCATTACAGAATTTCTAGTTTCTCACTACATTAAAATTTCCACCGAAGAAAATTTTAAGTAACTTACAAGATGACGTCAATTGACTACATCATAATGGTTAAACCAATCACAAAATAACTAAAAAAATTTGCATTTCTTTTAGTGTACGAATACTTTTTTACACCACAAGATGTTGGATTGTTTCAGTTTTGTAAATATTTATACATGTATAAAATAATTTGTGTCAATTTCACATAAAACTAGTGAAAATATGTTATATTATATATTTATAATTAAAACGGAATTTATGTTTATAATTTTTATGAAAGGATCTCTTTTAAATGAATTGTCGTACTGTACAAATACTTTTTACATTCACTGTATTACAGAAAGTTCTTTTTATAAATGGATCTAATATTATTCCTTTGACATTTTCCTCTTGTATCTGGCGCCATCTATTGGCAGATGCATACAACATAAATCAATAATAATGAATGAATTAATATTTGAAAAACTGTATTAACATCCAGTGTCATTCACTACAAGTTCAAAAAAAATGTATTTAAACTTGAGTGGATGAATAAAAAGTATTTTATTAACGATTGAAAATTTGCATATATATAGCGAGTGTGTAAACTAATAGGAGTTGAAAAGATAGCCTTCGTGTGATATTTGCGAGTTGCGATTATATCTTAAGCCCTATTGCGACTAGATCAGTATATGAAACTACAAGTTCTGGATCGAGATTAAATGAAAAGAGCACGAGTTCGATTCCCATCCACTCGACTAAAGTCATTTGAAAGTAATGCATCGGCTTGTTCTTCGGCAGCAAGTTTCGTAGTAACCAAGCTGGTTGATTGGACGTTTTCCTTTATTTTCGTTCCGTTTGTATACAAATGTAACTAGTTTGTATTATTTCTTAACCTGTAATATTTTTGAATCCATTTCGAATCGCTGGACTTGTATATGAAACGGAACATATGAATCTTTCCCATAAGAATTAAATGTGTTGGTGTAACCTCCTTCATTGGGGATACCGCTAGGGTGAGATAGGCAGGGAAAGCGTTATTTATAAACGCATTTCTTTGATGGATTATCTTTCACTGCAGTTTATTCGTTGGCGAGTTATGATATATCGTAAGTACGAAAAAAAGGGGACCAACGAACCCAATAAAAAATAGTATCATTGGATTGCAATGGCGTAAATTGAACTCCAGCACAGAATAGTCAAGTGTGACATTTAACTGCGAGTACACCTTTGTTAAATTGTTATAACGAGCTTTTGGAAGAGACAAATTATTACAAGAAGTAACTCATTAAGTATCGAGTCATCTATATCTGCAATGATAATTATAAATAAGCAGTGTAGTTGGATACATTTTGAAATCTATGGAATCCGAAATTTACATCATCCTGAACCCTGTCAGGATGAAGGAAATTTCGGATCCTATGTCATTAGGGAAGTGAAAGTTCACATATCAATGGGCATTACATGGCTTATGATTTCTTACAATTATCAATATTTCGCAATAGATTAAACGAGCTGACTTACAGAAATGTAATAAAATAATTTCACACGAAAATCTTTAAAACTACACTAATTTTTCTTCAAAAACTGAATTTATTAAATCAAAATTAATACAAAACTATTGAGATTTAATTCAAACGGTTTGAAAGTCAATTCGAGTCGTCTATTGAGATTCTTAGAGACTCGATGGAAGCAAACATGCTGATTTTAATACAAGTGATACTCCAATGGTTGGGTAGTATATCTAGGATCTCGTTCGCGGATGTCTTTGACCATTTCGTGAATTATTTGCTCCACTTCCCTGGATTCTTGGGGAAGGTGCTTGTGTAAACTGGTCACTGGAAATACAAAATGAAGGAAGTTAGAAATTTTAAACTGAACATAAAGAAATCTTACAACAAATCATTTGCATTTCATTCAAATCGCCAGTGTAATCTTAATTGATCTATATTCTTTCACCTTTGAAAATAAACTACCATTCATGATATCTACCCATCATGTTGCGATATTTGTATAAATTTTAATGTGGAGTCTTAAAAAGTGTAGCTAACAAACTACCATCACGACAGTGTTGCTTCAGTGTTCAATAGGAGAATGTGCCATCACAATTTGGAGTCTATACATCAATGACATCAAGTTCTTGAAGGAAGGTGGATTCCTTAATGGATAGACTTCAGTATGTGATCCATGTCTTACATCCGATGTGTAAATAGGGCGATTTTATGTTCTTTATTGTAGAGTTTCTGATCGAGGTATGCGAGTTCAGCCTGGTGGTTAAAATATTGGGTTCTGTTCTAATTCCAAAATTAAGGAATTTTAGTTCAAAGCGTAGATAGAACGTAGAGGCGATTAAAAACGATGATGTGTAATATAATGAAGTACATGTCCAAATTTTCTCAGAGATGTAAAAAAACTGAAGCATTACAACGTCGCGCAGATAGCTTTAAACGAGTTGTTAAACAATAGCAAGTATCAAGGCGATTACGACTCTGGAATTTTATATCAATTGACAAGCAACTGCTAAAATCCATATACTGCCACAATTATACATTAGCGAGTTCAATCTATGAAACACCGTCACTGGAGTCTTTAATAATGGAAATTCCTTTACCAGAAAATGTATGAAGTTTTATTGCTCCGTTTTAATCTGAATGGCAAATAATGGCAGCTGTATTGTGCCCAATTTTAATTGTGCGAACAGTTTAACACGAGGCTATTTATTGCGAATTAGTTTAAGCCCTTTTGCTCTAGAGAAATTCCTGCAACTATAAAAAAAATGAATTTTTTTTTTTAATGCGATGGAAATTGAGAGCAATAAAAATTATACCTTAAAGTAAATTGCTTAAAAGTTTAGCAAGTCAATGATGTTAAAATATATGGTCACTTCTAAAAGATGCCAATATAACAAGACTAATAAGTTAATGTGAAATGAGTAGTATTTATGCAACCACTTCTCTTTCCTGCATTTTTAAGGTAACAGGAGAACCTATAGAGAAACCAGTACGGATAAGGCAAGGCAGGCTAATTTGAGTAATGTATTAATTTATGGATGAACGATAAGCAAAACCATGCCGAATGTATGACACTTTTGTAGCGGTTTTGTGACCATTTTGCATGATTACACCTCCACTTTATCACCTCACCTCAATGATCTTTTGGTGTAGAAATAACTACTCGACGACACTTACCGATGTTGGAAAAACTACTGTACTGGTTGGAACAAAGTTTCCAATAATCTATGTAGCTGAATACGGAACTAAAATGGCCGCCGTCCGATTTCCTTATCAACTTTCATAAAACGAACCGTTTCCTTTCATTGGCGATCTGCCGGCAGATTCGTAAGCCATACTCGAGTTTATTCTCGCAATCGAATCAACACTTCATTTAATTCAGCATTTATGATTTGTCTTTACTCCATAGGTATTTTTCACTAGTCTTTTGCCATTCATTGGGATTAATTTTATCGCCGATGTGCAAGTTTGGTTTGTCACTCAAAAGGTCATCTTATGCGCACTTTAGGCTAAACAGACCGAGACCTACGGTTTAAAGTGGATTCGAACCACTGCAAACAACCATGGCACCTCGGGACTCGAACCCGAAACCTGTGGTACCGAGCGCCAGACACTCGGCCACCAGGCCCCTCGCCGATGTACAAGAGCGGAGTAAAAAGGGGAACACGCTTGCAACAATTGTGGAATGAGATGCTTGCGAGTAGCCCAATGTTCGACCCTATTTCATCGTGCAGTCAAGTTACATGCAGCTAATCGGGTATTGGACTATTTCCGAGTTTCCTTGTTTATAAGCGATTCATTTACTTTTGTTTTGTAATATCTTCGTATCCACATTACAGTATTGTGATGTAAAATTTTAGTGTGTTCACACAATTTTTTTTGAGGAGCTTTAATTTTATGACAAAGAATATTTCATTTTAAATTTTTTTTTTTTTATGATAGTTTAGTTTCCGAATTTAATCCCATCTTCATAGTTTAATTTTTTAATATATATATTGGAGGAGTTAATGCTTATCTTTAAAAAATTTTTTACCCAAATACGTCTTATCCTAGTTTGAAAACAATGTTTTTAGCGAATAATTTGTCGTTTTTGAATTGACGTCACAAAAGATGCATGTTAATAAGTATGTCCGCATTTCAAGCTCTTCCAGGCAAACCAATGCACTTGTTCATGGTCCAATACGTAAATATATATACAAAAATACATTTGTCATCTCTTTAAATATTATTACATTAATAATTTTTTGTATTTCCGCCATTAACTAATTCACTGAAATTTAAACAGCTAATAACGGAAAAACTATGGGAAAGAAAACTAGAGTTTATGACTACAGCACTTTGTATCGCAGATGGTATGTATTATCCGCTAACGCTTCTTGCTTGCAAGTAATACTCTATGCCCGACCAGAGAATTCGTTCTTCAAATGTAACTTGCTAGGCGGTTTTCCGTGCAATGCAAACCAAGAATATAGCATGCCAGCTCTTTAAAGACAATAAAGATTCGTTTGGAGAGTAGCGCGATCCACGTAACCCTTTTAGAATCTCCCGAATGTCGATATGAATTCATCTAAAAATACCGAAAATGAATCTACTTACTTATTGATTCATATTTCTTCAGCACAGCATGTGCAACACCCGTCACTTGCACAATCAAACCTCGAAACTCGTAAGGAATAGACAACCTATGATTTTTACGATCTTTGTCTCCCTGGACGAAGTAATCTACATCTGGAATACTCTCAGGATACACTTCTAAACGTTCCAGCTCTCTCTTCAGAATGGCTACTTGCTCACCTGCATGTAAAAAAATTCTGTAATTTAATCGAGAACACATTTTAACGTGGATCATGGTTCTTTAATTAGGCTCGGACGAATACGCATCTACTAATGCAATAAAGTGCTCACCAATAAACGATATTGCTAGATGATTCTACAACAGTAATCACCAATGTTTTGCTCTTTCCGAATTGCCATCCTACAATTAACAGATTCAATTTTTACCCCAACCCTTATTAATTGCGAATTCCACATTTTCTCCATAACCACCATTACTAGCTTTCTGCAATTAATCGCTGCCTTAACAGTTCTGTTTATGAACTAGTTCCGATTCTTTTTGTAGACTCTGCAACATGCCAACCAGAATACTTTTTACGATTCCATTAGCTCCAACTGCAGACTCTTTACGACTTTCGCAGCTCTTGGAATGTATGCTTTTCTCTACCCCATTGCCTCTCAACCCCTTAAATTCCGAAAAATTTAATAATCTAGAAAAGATTCGCCCCGCCCCCTAGGGGGCATTCGAGAACGTAAAATTTAATAAAACAAACTAAAAAAATCTGAATTTTTCAATTAACTACAAAACTAGTTGTTTTCGATTACACGCTGCTATGATATACATTCTTTCAAATAGTAAGATTGAATTTTTATATACTTATTTGATAATACAAAATTTAATCTTAAGACCAAGAGAGATTTTAATTGATTAAACCATTATAATACCCAAAATAAAAATTAAACGTTAAAAACTAGCTTAATTGTTAATTTATTCCTTGATAATTACTCAATAGTGAAAGAGGGAATCTATAGAAATCAAAAGAACTCTAGGAGGTTTGATGGTCCAAGTTTTTATGAGTATAAGTCTACAGAAAGATTCCATAGTATGAATTTACAGACTACAATGCGCCTCAAATACATTTCACTTAAAAATTTATTAATCGTATTCAGGATTTTCAAGAAATATAAATAGAAGATGACCCATCTTTACTTTTGGTAAAAAAAAAAAAAGAAAAAAAACTAACTATTAGAGATTTATTTAGTTTTATTGCAGACAAAAGTTCATATCGTTTTCCAATAATTTTCCAACCTGGAGCAGGATCGTATCAATGCAATTTTTTGCCATCTTTACGATATTTATTGCAAAAGTGAATGTGAAAGAATCGCACAGTGGAACATCTTGGTAGTTCAATTTCCTCTTGCAGAATTCAGATTTTCGCTGATCAAAATTTTATTTTGTTTACTTTTATCCGTTTAGAATTATTCTTTACAAGCTTATATTTTAAGCTGTTCACAACATAAGCGATGGTTAGCGGCAACTTTTTTTTTTTTTGTAACCCATTAGTTGGGTTGCTAATAACATTTGAGAATATGCAGCAGCAGCAGCAATGCTCGATACTGACTGGGGTTGGTATCCATCCGATACTACATAGTCCAGTCACATTAATGTGACCACCACCTACTTTTGACGTAAACGTGAAATCACCAATCACAAAAGGCAGGTGGCAGACATTGCAGTGGAGTGTATATAGAGAATTCCACTTAATACCACATTACACTTAAAGCCAGAATATACTCGTGTATATTCTGGTCACATTAATGTGACCGGACTGTAATATTACTCCAGCAAGTTGGACGATGGATTACTGCCCACCGCGTCGTTCTATTGACAAGTGTTCTCCAACGCGAGATTTTAGTGTTAGATGGAAAGAACTTCAGAATTTTATCACTTACAACTTAAAAATTCCATAAGTTTAAAAATCTAACAGTTGAAGATGTTACAGAATATCGCCAAACAAGTTTATTATTTGAGATCATTGTAAAGTTGCGAGCCTCTTAATCGATTTGCGACATTAAAAAAATTTTTTTTTAAATATTAAAATGAAACTTTTGAACGTTTAAGGAATTCCGTCATTGTATATTTGAGAAAGGCCTTAATTACTCCTGCTGGATTTCGATTTTGTATTCTCCACACAACTTCCAATAAACGCTGATTTATTTGTGAAAATTGCGTTTGCTATATTCCAATGACAAGGTTCTATAATCAAATTTCCTTGACTACTTCAGTATGATGATATTCAAGAAATTCCTTAGCTATTCAAAATTATCATAGTCTACCATTTTTTTTTTTTTTTTTAATTTGTTAAACGCCGAATTCTGGACGGTTTAAAAATTGTACGAATACAATTGTTTCAAATTTAAAAACTTTGCGTAAACTAGCGTTTTCGTCAATTTAAACAAATAATGTAATGGAGATTTATGAATTTTCATTACTTTAATTTTTTCCAAATATTGGAAGATGTCGTACGTATATTGGCTTAAATTAGGCTTTAAAATGCATCTATTTTAAGTAGATATTTCCAATTTAGTAATTGGCATATTAATTTTAGGCATGTAGTTGATGTATATTCCATCTACATTTCGAGGTCAAATATCAGTGCTGGTCCAACTTGTGGATTTGATGCGCTCAACTAGTGTGCAACAGATTCTAGGTTCGAACTCGTATAGTCAGTGCTTTGATAGACAAAGATTTGATGGAGCTTATGACAACCGTGCAGAAGTCTCACGTTGATAGTAGAGCTGTGTGGCGGAGCTTTACAGGTTTTTCGCCAATCCACATACCAACACGGGAGGGTTACCCTCGAAAATCATTCCAAAATGCAAACGTCCACCCTTCGTCGATCCGAGACCGTTCATTCGAAGCAACATGGTGCTCAAGTTTCAGGATGCCCAACAAATAAGAATGCAGCAATGATTTATTACTTACCATAGAACTCTACCATCATTTTCCATTTGCAGTAATCTTCATATTTTCTTTTCGAAAACTCGATCAAAGTTTTTGGAGCACTGGTGAGCTTTTTATCCACGAACTTTTGTATAGTATGCACTGAAAATAAAAGTAAAAATTCAGAAATTGCATCTTACGGGAAAAACTACATTAGAAGTAGTTTTAGTAGTGTTTATATGTTTCTAGTTCCGTGATAACAGCATTATCCCCCTTTCCAAATATTTGAAAAGGGACTTTATTTGAATGTAAAGTTCAATTAATTTGTGTGCTTCAAAATCCCATTAGAATATTGAATCTACATGGTTTACGAACATAAAAATCTGCACTCGCTATTAAAATTTCCAACACTATTATTTCAAATAAATATTTCACTGCATCGGTAAACAATAAGCAATCCAAGAGGAATACTTTAGCAAGTACTCAAGGTAATAAAACGTAACATTTAGATTACAGTCGGGCTGTAGTTACAAAGGTTTTGCCGCGATTTCTGCGAAAGGTTTTGCCGCGACTATACCCATTCTTTATTAAAAAAATCCTTTAAATTTCTTGCTATCACACTTGTTGACCACCTAAAAATACTTTACAATCTATTCCATTAGTGACTTCCATTCTTAATACAAAAATGACCAAGTCAAGCTTCTATCAAGGCCACAAAATTAACAAGCACCTAAAGTATCTAATGTATTGCCACTTTCTTTCAGTCGCTGGTTAATCCTCTACATGTAAATTTAAAGAGAACAATCATAGATGGATCATATTGACAAGTATGTTACAAAGACATGAATTTTATTTTTTTTACCTCTAATTGTATACAAATATGTTTAAAATATTTGAAGATTTGTTTTTACCTTATGTCAAGCTTTATTTTCAAAATTTTTTTATTCATGGCAAGCTATCTTGTCTTTTATTTTATAGTACTAAACATGTGCATTAGCATTGTTTGATCTCGTGCAAGAATCTACTCAATGAAAATCATGGGCGAAGTTTTATATAGAAATTTCTTATTAAATGTGAAACATGCTCCACTCGCGGCCAATCGTAACGCTCTAGTTTGTAAACACGTGATCGTTTAAAATTCGAATGTTTTCGGCATTATGGGTTGCAGTTATTGACTTAAAAGACTTAATTTTGATTTCATCTCATGCTTTTTAGTGTAAAGCTGACACTTTAAAGGGCAAACATTACCCATGTATTTTATAAAATACTAGTGTCAAATCATTGATCTATTACACTTACGCACTATTACATTATAAATATAAGTCTCCGTTATAGCGTATAAAGTTAAATTGTATACAAGGTGGACAAGGACCGTACAAAAGGGCTACTTGTTGTGGACAAGGGCTGTGCAAAACGCTCTCAAGAATTTGAGAGCGTTTTGTAGATCCCTTGTCCTCTCAAATATGCGTTCCTGCAATAAGAATTATTTTTAATAAACATCAATATAAATGCACTAGTCCCTTAGAGATACGATTTTGTCAGTTATAAAATCAATGATGATAATGTGTACAAGTTTACGCACAGATTCAGTGGTCCAAATTCATGGTACTAAGTTGGCGGATGTGGTTAGGAGATCCGGTTTACTTCATATCTATGCAATTTAAAAGTTTTGTTCTTCAATATGTTCAGCGACTGGGACTGTAATTCAAGTGGTGTACTTCATATAAAAATTAATTATCCGTTAAAGAATAAACACAAGATACATCACCCAGTTCTTTGCATTCATTTAATATCCCAGTGTCGAAGTCTTCGAAGTTGAAGAAAGCTTGCGTTTCCGCGCTTGAACTCGACACATCTGCACTTGGTCTCCTCCGAGCGTCCAACTCCTTTGTCTTGAAGCGATTGAACTTTTTCTCTGAAAGATAATGCATCTTTTACAAACACATGGAGCCTGAGGATTAAAAGTTCATTAAAGAAATACGGACAAGCGAACAAGTGCAGTTTTCCCAATTCCTTCCATTAGCTCACACTTTCCCTATTTATATCTTGTTCAAATTTTCAATCCTTCATAGAATACTTCTTATTCATCCGCTCAAATTCAAATACACTTTTTTAACTTGTAGTGGATGACACTCTATGTTAATACAGTGTTTTCAAATATTAATTCATTAAATTTAATTTTAGTTTTAGTTTTTTTTTTAGATTTAAGTTGCATGTATCTACCAATAGATGGCGCCAGATAGAATTAAAAAAAAAAATGAAAATTTACGAAGATCTTTCTGCAATAAAGTGAAAAATAAAGCAGGAATTGACTTTGAAAATTTTTTATATTACTTGTTTTTTTTTTCAATGAAACAGAAAAAACGATGGTGAAATTCCAAAAATATTTCGTTCTGCTTACCATTTGTAGAATACAATGCAATCATGGCTTATTCCTTTGAAGAATATCGACATTTTACTGCAATACGAGATGGATATTTACCACACCCGAATTTCACGCTGTCGAAGAGAACACCCTTGATTGTGATGCCAACCATGGTCCATAAAGAAATAAAGAATCTGCAAGTTTCAATGAACAATGATTTTTCTTTGTGGGTCAATACCATGATTCGGCGGCATGTAAAGACACTAATCACTGAACTACATAGAAACCGAAGCTTCCGAAATGTTAAAATAAGTCCTGCATTCGATGCGTTGATAGCAACCATTATGGACACATTAAAATGTGAAGATAACTTTCGGATATAGTTTAAGAATCTTAATCACACGATAGATGAAACAGAAGATGCTTCATGCTTTTCTAACAACTTAAAAGCTGGAAATTATACAATAGTTATAACTACGTGTTCCCGTCTTCACTCAAAATTTGAATTTAAGCGGAATCCCAACTGGATTGTATTTTTACCTTGCGTTATAAAGTTAACAAATACATAATTGAAAGTGTAATCTTACATAAATTTTATTCATCGATTTCTTATACGTCAAATGCACGTTTAAAAATTCTCATTAATTTGGACTGCAATACGTTCCATAATTTAACACAAAAATTGCGGGGTAAAAATCAGAATCAAGATAATCTAACTTTAACATTAATTTCTTCCTAGTCCACACATTTAATTCGATTCTTCTGCAGAACAAATGTTCTGGACTATTATTCAAACTCCATTGTGTTTTCTGAGCATCTTCAATAGAAGTGCATCTCTGTAAGCGTTTGGCTTTGGATTAATTTGATGCAAGTCCCGTTCGAATGCGAAAAAGTGTTTGGAATACGACCATCATGCTTTACCAAGTATACAGGTGTCAAATCTTCATCAGGCAAGCACCGCTCCAAAATACAAACGAGCGATGATAGCCCTGTGCGAAGTGACCAGATAATGCCACATTTCCAAAATGCATAAACAAGCATCTTTTGACATTTATTAAAACTGTCCAATACAGCGAAATTCAATCGCGTGCAAGTAAGAAAATTTAGTTCTAGTAGCAATCGTAGCTTCAATATTTTGTTCCAAATAAGATGAGATTTTATTTACAGTGTTAAGATTCATAATTTGTCATTAGTTCCGATTTCATCTATTCTAATGTCATGTCCAACTGCCCTTAGAGTTCTTAAAGATTGTCATCGTGAATCAATATTTGAAAAACTGATCTTCACTAATGTTCATAATAAACTTGAAGACTCGCTCAATTTCAGTGCTATAGCCTCCAAAAACACTCTTCGCTTTGTTTAATGAAAAGATTTCTAAACGAGGTAAAATTTCAGCATAATATCAGTCGACAACAGACAGTGATGTACAAATTAATAGAGTAAATATTGCATTTCGAGTAAGATTAATTACTTAATGGATCATGTTTTTTTTTTTTAAACATAGCTTCGTTACTGAATAATTTCATAAAATCCAAGCAATGCATTATTAGAATTATTACCAATAGTTATGCGTTTAATTTATTTTCAACATTCTATTACATTTATAGCCATTACAATTAAATCTGGATTAGAATTTAAATCTTTTTGGTGCCGTTAGGCAAAACGATGTGTACAGAATAAAATAAAACTTAAATTCGAAATACCCGATATTGTAAAAGTTATAGAAGCAAGCAGCATTAGATAGCTGGGGCATATTCAGATATAACGACTCAAATCCCACTAAAAGTTACTCTTTCAACTTATGAAGGCACCAACAAGGAAAAGCCTCCCACCAGATAGATTAGATATGTTTCGACTGAATCAATCAAAGGGTCAGGAGTCAACAGATAGCGATCTATTGCCCAGGACAGAGTCACATGGAGAAAGCTTATGTAGACTCTTGACCTGTAAATAAGCTGTAGTGCTGACGAAGAATAGAGATTATAAACCTCCCATTCATCGCTAGAACTTCGCCATAGCCGTCATTACTAATCAAAACATCAAATTTGAAATCATTAAAACATTGTAAATGCAAGCAGACAATAACATCAGATCTTCGCCAATCTTTCCGACTGAAGAAAGTCTTATCAAATGTCTGCGAAACAAAAACAGCGATAAAATAAACTGCTGTACCTTGGAATACGATGCTTACTTTAAAAAAAAATTACAATGCAATACAAAATACTTTCAGTACCGAATTTGAAATTTTCTGCACCAACTAATTCGTGGCTTTTCTAAAAACATACAACTATAAGAATCTATTATGCATGCGTTTTTAAAAGAGACACTGAAGATAATCCCTTAAGAGAGACTACCAATTCTTTTCAAGTAAAGCAAGAGGGAAGTTTAGGAAGGGTAGAACGCATTTTCGCCAAAACAAATTAATACGATTCGAGGGGGCCTGAATGGACGAGTGTCTAGCGCTCTGTGCCACAGGTTTTCGGTTCGAGTACCGGCGGTGCCATGGATGTTTGTAGTGATTCGGAATCCAATTTAAGCCGTAGATTCCGGTCTCATTTGATTGTAAAGAGCATAACGGACGCCAAGTCAGACTTCTACCTATGGGTGCTCGATCACAACAGAAGTTGCCCACTTCCCTCCATCCATGAGTAGATTACTCATGGGTTGACCGTCCCGCACTGCAGGACATACAGGATTAATCAACATACCGCACTGCAGGACATACAGGATCTGTCATGTTCGATTCTTGCATCCACATTGGTGGCCCCCATAGCAGTCACCGTTTTCAAAAATTTGGAGACTTGGTATTGATTTAGATAGAGTTTCACACCGATTGACTCCCATAGATTACTTATGGGTTGTCCGTCCAGCAGGACATTGAGGAATAGTCACAAACAAAACATTTCGAGTAATTGGTGCATTAATTTAATACTTACCCCATTTTTCTCTCAACCTCTTAACAGCAGCCTTCGTTTCCTTCTCCATTACTGCTTCTGCGATGTCAATATCCAGTGTACCCAAGAAATACTGAAGAACTTTGGTTTGAAATTCGAGCAAGTGTTCTGCTTCCAGAATATACCTCTTGTTGGCCACTTCGCCATCCTCCACTTCAAATTTAGCAGGGGCAATAGTAGCGACTGGATTTATACGAGATCCGACTCTTCCAACAGTAAACAAGACGAAGTTCTTCATGTCCTCGTGCATTTTTGGGGGAGGGGTGGGTGTCGCAGACGATTCGGACGACAAGTGACCATACGGCACTCCTCCTTCAGCCATCTTCTAGTAGAAAGTCTGGAAATAAACTTCGAAGAATATAGCTATTAATAACCGAATATAATAACCAAAATGCAATCAGAATAGTACGCTTCTAGAGATCAATAATTATCCTTACTGCAAATAAATTTACATTTTTTTTTTTTTAACTTCATCATGCTTTAGAATTTGATTTTTGTAATAATCTTATTGTTTTGCAATATATATCAGCAAAAGGCAGAAAAAGGTTTACTGAAATGTTAATTAATCGCATATAAATTAATCAAGAAATAAAAACGGATTAAACTTTATTTTGCGGAGCTTATAAAAATTAAAGTTAACGAGAGTATATTTAACGGTGAAAAATTCTCATGTTTTATATCATACAGAGATGAAATCTTAATTTACCACCAACAATTTCATTTGCAAATTTCACGAAACTTAAGATTAGCTATACTTAGTATTGAATATAAAATCCAAATATTGAATAACTCAAACATCATTCAATGAGACAAACTGTCCAAAATAAACTTTGTAATTATATACAACACAACCATACAGCATAAACCGTTGTATACTACAATTACAATGTGCAAAAATTGCATTTTTCTCAATATAATAAAAAATGTTAAAGCGTAAGATACGATTTAAATGATGTAGTATTCTGATAATTTTAAGTTACAAAAAAATTAACAAAGGAAATCGATAAGAATAAAAAGTTAAAAGCAGATAAAAAAAAAAAAAAAATGTCAAAACTTAACACCAAAATAAATAAATGAATGAATGAAAAAAATATTATATACGAAAAATGTAATTACTTATAAACAAGGATACCTTCCGAAGAGCTCGATTATTGAAGTGAGATTTGCTCTTTCCCAACTCGTATATATACTCTACTAAAGAAATAACTTCAGAAGTAAAATGAAATAATATATATATTTGCTTTCATTTCATAACTAAATGAATGTCGCACCAGATCAATCTATAATCTGGTACAAAAAGAGTCTTCGTAAATATATATATATATATATATATATATATATATATATATATATAGTGAATATATTATTTTCAGCATTATTATTCTATATATCACTGCGTGACATTTGGATCTGAAATCATCTAAGCCTTAGAATGGCAGATTTAATTTTATCCCGTACTGTACTATAAAATATTTACTACAATAAGCCCACAAGGGGCCTTATGACAGAGTGGCTAGCGCTCTGGTGATCGATACGGCAGGTTTCGGGTTCGAGTCCCGGCGGTGACATGGATGCTTGTAGTGGTTCGGAATCTATTTTAAACCGTAGGTCCCAGTCTAATAGGATCGTACAGAGTTGTGTGGGTAGAGTTACACGCGTTCGTAGCATATTTTCAAGCTACACGTGCTCCCCGGGTAGTGCTAAATGAGTAAAAGGGGTGCAGCCCTTGCTTATGGCATAAAGATTAACTGTCTTTTTATTGACAGCTGCATTAGAACAACAGCACAATAAGCCCACATCTTATCGCCAACATTTGAAACGAACACTTCATAGGCTGCTTATTGGGAGTTCGTATACTCCTCCCCGGGCCTGAAAGATCGAGTGGCTGGCGCTCTGGCACTCCGTACCACAGGTTTCGGGTTCGAGTCCCGGCGGTGCCATGGATGTTTGTAGTGGTTCGGAATCCACTTTAAGCCGTAAGTCCCGGTCTCCTATGACTGTAAGAGCGTCACGGAGCAAAAGTCAGACTTCTACTACGGGTACTCCCTCACAACAGAAGCTGCCCCCTTTCCCTCCATCCATGAGTACATCACTCATGGGATTCCGTCCCGCACTGCAAGACATTGAGGATTAGTCAACAACAATACCCCACCCCTTTTAATCGAATCCAATTGAAGGACTTTTCGAACTATGGAATTTTTGTTTCGACATCATCCCTTATTTGGGAAGACCACTAAGTTGTCTCGCAGGCATCTTTACGCAATTTGTTTAATACTACTGTGTCCAAAAAGTAAAACCAATTTTCAATTCAAAATTCCGCGGGGTTTATGGAATTTCAATTTTTTTTTCATTTATTATTAGGTTGTCCTTGATATCTGTGTGAAATGTGGCGTCAAAATATTAATTAGTGTTTGAGTGACGCTTGGCTTTGTGAGACGCTAAAACTGATTCCGGCGATTCTTGAAATGTCTGATTTGATTGAGCAAAGAACTTGCATTCAATTTTGTTTGTAGAAACGTATAGAATGTTGCAGAAGACATTTGGGGCCTATAACGGGAAGAAATGTTTAGAAGTGGTATAAGCACTTCAAAGAAAGCAGAGAGCGCGTTGAAGACGAAGAGCCCTCTAGTCTACCATCAACCTCAATCGGCGAAGCTCGCATCCAAAAATTAAAGATTTGCTGCTTGCAAACCATCGATTTACAATTAGAGACCTTGCTAATGATGTTGGAATTTCAAAAGGATCGATCCATTCCATTTCGGGCCTCAAACGCGTCAAATCTCGATTGGTACCGGAAACACTGAATGCGCCAGTTTACACTGCATTGATTCTTCGTGACTTTTTCGCCAAAATGAAATTTATATCGTTCTACAACCACCGTATTCACATCGTGTGACTTCTGGCTATTCCCCTAATCTCAAAACTCCACTCCGGAGACACAGTTTTGAGTCGATTGAAGAGATTCAACGTATTTCTGTAATATCTTGGAGTAGATTGTTTGTTAGCACGTAAAAGCTTATGATTTAAGGATGCTCAATTTAAAAATCTGGCAAGGGAACTGGACAGAAATTTACAGTATTTAAACCAGGCACGATAAATCAATAGGTCATAAAGTTCTTACATTGGCTTCGAAAAGAAAAATACAAGCTTCCCATATGCTTTACTGGAAATGCTTTCTCTGAGCTGCGAGTACTAAATGCAACGGCTGCAAACATAAATTTACTAAGGTTGTCGTCGTAATGTGAAAGTCATTTTACATTAATAATTAATGATGGATAGTGTTGACAGATGAAATCCTAATAAAAAAAACAATATTCCCTGTGGTTAAGCGATAGCAGCATTCCAATTTCACATAGTCAGAAATAAGAAAAGTCAAAATACTCGCTCCCCATAAGTTGATATCGAACTATAGCAATTTTCGAGAGAACTCCTGGTATATATATATGTCATGTTCGATTCTTGCCCCCATAGCAGTCACTGCTTTCAAAAATCTGGACTCAGTATTGATTTAGACAATTCGTTTCACATCGAATGCAGCATAGAAGTCCTCAAGGAAGGCATCTTTTTTTTTTTTTATCAACTATCATTGGAGTTACGAAAGTTCAGGAATTAATCCTAGTTTCTGTTTTAATCCTTCAATCAAAAGATGTGAAATATTGGGAAGGTTCGAGTAACAATTTAGAGCAAAGTTTTTGAATGAAGTTTATAATATTCAGAGCGAACCGAATGCCGTTATTACTGAAGTACCAATGAGCATTCATAGTCATGTGGATAATTTTGTTTGAAGACATTGAATCACAGTGATGTTCTAAACTCGCTTCGAGAATTATTGATTTTTTTAATAATATCCAAATTAAAATTTACGTATGTATTAGAAAACAGCAAAATTGATGAGCACGAAAATATGTATTGTACCATGAAATATCAGCCGTGGTGCAAATGAGTTTATATGGGCTATGAGCAAAATCGAATAAGTTATAGAAGAATTTGCGACTGCCGTAGTCATCTTAGGCTGTGCTATTAAAGCCGCGTCAGCCGAGCCATGGGTGACTCGAGTCATATTTCCATCCTAAAAGTTTATTCGTGTCACATCGTCCTCCTAAAAGCTGACTCGAGTCACGTCGCCATCCTAAAGACTTACTCTTGAGTCATGTTGCCATACCAAAGGCTGATTCAAGCCACGTCGTTACCCTAAAAGCTTACTCAAGTCATGTCGTCCTCTAAAAAAGTCGACTCGAGGCACGTTGTCATCCCAAAGGGTGACTCGAGTCATGTCGCCCTCCCAAAGGCTGACTCGAGTTACACCGCTCTCAAATCGAATGCATCAAATTCGAATGTAGAATAATGAACTCAATAAAAGTATTAAATAAAATTCTTGTTATTTTTTATTAAAGTGTATTCAAGCATAAAAATAGCTTTAACTTTTCTTAGAAATACTTAATTTCGAATTTTGGAATTAAATTTAAAATACTTAATTTGGCCTGTTCATCCTCATGTTCTCAAAAATTTCTGCTTAGAAAAATTTAAATTATAAAAATACGTGGCTATTTGTTACTATTACTATAATAAAAACTTATGTTACAAATATTATTTGAAATAACAGAAAATCAGTATTTCAATATCAGAAAATCAGTATTTTAAAATTTCCAAAATCACATAAAAAAAAGTTAAATTCAACATCGATTATTAAACAGTTTCAGGATTATTTCAACTGCTAACTTTAAGTCATGTTATGTCTAATTTTATTGCTAATTAATTGAACATTTTAAGCAATTCAATTTCTTTGATAATTTGAAATCTCTTTTTGCATCCCAAACATTTTCAGAATCGTTAATGAAAAAGCTTGAGAATATAAAATTATAGAAGGCAACTCGTTTACTTGATGAAGGTGTTCGTGGCGTACCTTGAGCAATGCAGAATCTGCTACTAGTGTAAGAATTTAGCGGCATTTTGTCAAAAATTTTATTAATAATTTGATTTATAATAAGGATTACTTTTGAAAACTCATTTAAAAAAAAAAAAAAAAGGAATATTTTCCTAAAGTTGAAAAAGAAATTAATAGATGCATTGGTTTCAAATCACGAAAAATAAACCGATAGGTTTTTCAACTACATTTTTTCCGTCATGCTTCATTATATTTCTAAAAATATATTACCATATACAGTCAAGACCGTTTTTATGTGTACCTTTTTGTGCTACATATAAGAAAATTCCATCAAATGCACAAAAATGTAATTAAAAAACAGACGGCAGTCAAAATAGCATGCAAATTAAAAATCCAACAGATGGCTCACTTGATATTACATCGTCTCATTACCAGATGTTAGATTTGATACCTCGTATATTTTCTGTACAGGTCTTTTACTTTTGCGGTCCTTATGTACCGCATAAATTTGTTACTGCAACAAATATTTTATAGCTACTTGTGAAGTTAAGATTTCTTTAATTCAGCCCCGATTCCCTGTACAAAAACAAATTTGACCGTTTCTCAATTTATGCCGAGCTATATATAAGTCAAGAGTTCAAAAAAAAAAAAAAAAAAAAAACCCCGAAACTTCAAATCCTGCATAACTAAATGAAAAAAATTCCATTTATGATCACCATTTACAGTATTTTTTTGTGTACATTTTTGCATTAGCCAGGTGCAAATCTCGCCAACATGGGAATTTTCGTTTTTGCAACCATTCGGACCATTTCGTAAATAAACTCATTGTTGTAAACCAATAACTCATTTCATTTCAAGTTTAATAAACTGAGGAATAAAAACCAAAGACATACGAGTAAAACTCGTTTTAACGTGGCGATTTATCACTTACAGTCAACTAACGGAAAAGTGCAAATGCTGTTTGGCAAATTAGTGAATCATACGAGCCGTATACAAGCCAATCCCCATGCATAAGCTTCAAAAAGGTTAAAATTTCTCTGTGTATGAACGGGAAATATTACTTCCCATTGCGTATGGACTAATGGGCAGTAATAAAAATTATAAGTAAAGTGTTCCATTTTGAAGAAATGTAAAGAGGAATCAGAATACTCTTGTGCAATTTGCAACGAACTTTTTCCTTCACCCGAAAATACATTTTAACTGGAAAATTGCCCAAGGGTCCATTCACTTATGATGCCACCCTATGCAATGCAAAGGCCACTTAAAAACATTTCTGATAAGTTATCAGAACTTAAAAAATTCTTATTACTTGTTAAAGTCAATTCCTACTTTTTTTTTTTCACTATTGCAGAAAATATTTTAATTTTCATTCATTTTTTTTTTAATTTTATCTGACGTCATCTATTGGTAGATATATGCAACTTAAATCTAAAAAAATTAAATTTAGTTACTGAATTAATATTTGAAAAACTATTAAAATCCAGTGTCATCCACTCAAGTTCAAAAAAAAATGTATTTGAACTGAGTGAATGAATAGAAAGTATTTTATTAACGATTGAAAATTTGAACAAGATATATATAGGGAGAGTGTGAGCTAATAGAAAGAATTGAAAAATGAGTCACTGTTTCAAAATATTCAAATGTCTACAACGAATGCTAAAAAGGTTTAAAAACTCAACATAAATTTCAATTTGCAAAAATATTTTATTAATACATGTAAACATAAATTTAACAAGTTTCAATGTTAGTGAGGAAAACACAACAGCAAATTATTAAGTAGATTTATCGTCTGGCAACTCTTCAATGCCATACGAAGTGTCATCCGAGTCTTGAGGTGCCAGTCTCGCACCATATCCGGGGTCATCTCTCAACACGATGCTGTCGGACCAACGTTTGATCTTCGCTTCTAAGCGTTCATACTCTTCAGGAAGCTTCTCTTTCAGGAGGAGCCCTGAAAGAATTCAAATTGCATGAAGATTAAAGTAATTGTAAGATAATACAATCCAGATTTTAATGCATCATTGCTACAAAATATAAAATTTGTACTTCGAGTGCTGAAGTTTCAAATATTTGAAAAGCTTTACTTGTGCCAATAGTACAGTCCCATCAGTGATACAACTTTGGAGCTAGTTATTTCAGAATACAATTTAGAGAAATTTTATTTGTAAAATCGCACAGTTGCAACTATTTTACACTATTTTAAAAGGGCTTGCAACAAAGTAACAGTGCATTTATGCAATTTTATTCATAAAAACAAAAAATTGTAATAAAAAATCTGGTGCTTTTATTACATCTAATCTTAAAAACCTTCGATCTTGATCCATGCACCTCATACGAGTTTATACCTTTAAATGAGAATTTCCTGAAAATGTGGAATTTTACATTGAAAGTGATTTTCGTGCCAAAACTTTTCTAGTAGTTTTAAAAATTAGTCTAATGCCTGTCCTGAAATCGCATAGTTTAAAAACGCCCGATCTGAACTTCATTCTGGGAAATTCAATCTGTCCTAGCCCAAATTTGCCTCGTGCACGAAGCGAGTTGAAATCCAGGTCTTTCAGTAGTTTTTTTAATAAATCATGTTGAAGCTTAATGTTTTTTTAGGTTATGTTTTTAGATTATTCAAAGCATTATAGTGAATATCTGGTTATCAACTTCAATTAATCTTAAATGTTATGTTCGTCAGTATTTTGGCAATTTAATATAGACATAATATTAGGTAGTTTAAGTTACTACTGTGCTCAAAAAGTAAGACCAATTATTTTTTTCAAAAACTATTCTTGCAAATTTATTTCATCGCCTTCAAAGTCATCCCCTCCGGACACAATGCACTTATGCCAACTTTTCCTAATTCTCAATGCAGGCTAAGAAGTCGTCGGCAGGAATGGCCATCAAAGTACGCGACGATTCCCGTTGAATCTCAATAGACTCAAAACGGTGTCCCCAGAGTGGTCTTTTGAGTTAATTGCTAGAAGTCGCACGGTGTGAATATGGTGGTTGTGGAACGATATGGGTTTCATTTTTGTCGAAAAAGTAACGAAGAAGCAATGCAGAGCGAGCTGGCTCATTTAGCGTTTTCGGTACCAATCGAGATTTGACGCTTTTGAAGCCCAACATGAAACTGATCGGTACTTTTGAAATTCCGACATCAGCAAGGTCTCCAATTGCAAATCGATGGTTTGTAAGTACCAAATCTTTAATTTTTTGGACGCGAGATTCGTCGGTTGAGATGGAGGGTCGACCAGAGGACTCTTCGTCTTCAACGCCTTCTCTGCCTTCTTTGAATTGTTTATCCCACTTCTAAACATTTCTTTCCTATATAGGAATGCTCACCGAATGTTGCCTTCTGCAACATTCTATACGCTTCCGCAAACAAAACTGAATGCAAGTTCTTTGCTCAATTCATTCAGACATTTCAAAAATTGCCGGAATCGGTTTTAGCGTCTCACAAAGCCAAGCGTAACTAAAACACTAATGAATATTTGGACATCAAATTTCACACAGATGTCAAGGACAGTTGATGTCAGCAACCTAAAAAAAGAAGAATTGAAATTCCATAAGCCCCGGAATTTTAAATTGGTTTTACTTTTGAACACAGTTTAGCAAAAACATGTCATTCGAATTATTATATTCTATTGTATTTTAATTATGCATAGTTTAAGCAAATTTTTTTGTATATCAATTGGAGAAGTTGATTCACTTACTGATTTTTTCCCATTTCTTTAGCAACTGATAAGCAAGAACTGTTACTTGCACGAACAGACCTTTGACACTTTCGCGTACTAGTAGGATATGATGACCTCTTGCGTCATCTTTGCCATTATCAAAGTACCTCAGATTGCTCGTATTTGCTTCATAATGTTTCGAGGAGGGCATGTTCTTCACCAATACTCTTTCCAGATCCTTTATCAGTTCCTCTGCAATTACATGCAAAGACGCATGCGAGAATATTCATCCAATTAACAAGACTATGAAAGAGCAAGATTTCAACAAAAGACTAGGATATAATAAATTTTAGGAAAATACATCTCGGAGCTAGAACATTAATATGAAAATAATGCTATTTATCATACAAACTCGCAGCAGATTAAAACTGCAAGAGAAAAGAAATTTTAGAGAGTGTCAGGAATCTCGAAACTATCCTTTTCTACAGTTAGGAATTTTATATATAAATAAGGCAACGAAAACGATAACTCAACATTTAAAGCTCGTTCCAACTGAGGCGTGAGGCGGCGATGCGTCACGCGGCAGGGAAGAAAATTTTTCCCACCGAAGCGTCAGAAATCGCTTTACGCCTAGTGAAGTTCCAGTTACTTCTACTAGACGCAGATCTATTGGCTCAATCCAAGTCACATGACGCGGCAAACATTTGAGTGTTAAAGTTGTTCAACTTGAAGCGGTGGATTTCAACCGATTTCAGGCGAACGTGGCGAGGTTAGCGATTGGTCAACGCCTCGGTGAGAACGAGCCTTTCCGATGGGGAAAGGGTACCACATTGTTTCAATTCTGATAAATTTTACTTTTAGCGTTTCATGTGCTACATTGGATATACAATAAATAAGATGAGTAAGATTATAGTTAACTATAAATATGGGGTCGATTAAAAATAAGAGGAATCTAAAGAGTCTACAATCAAAGTATGGACACATGTCTTGCAGTAATTAATCAAGACTTACCGACTACTCGCATCATTGTGTTCCATTTGATCAATCTGTTCCCTTCTTGCTCACGAATTCTTTAAAGGTCGGCGGAGAATCGCTTTTTCGTTCCCATATTCCTTTGAACTTTTCTTCTGCAAATAGAAAATTCAGAGTTTTCTTTATTTTTGAAGAATTCTGTTTCTATTCATGCAACACTGGATGCCGATTACAGAAATTGATGTAGCAGAAATTGAGGTATTTAAGACGAGTATAACTTTAAAGACGCCGCAATGAGTTTTATGTAAAGGTATAGAAGGTCTAAACCTTCAAGAACTAAATTCGTGCGTTTGTCACTGGAAAGAGAATAAAGTAAAACTAAAAGTAGTAATAATCGTAGTAAGTTAAAATTAACGCAGCAGTTCTGTAATTTAAATTATTTTGAATACGTAAAAAAAAATTTCAGTCGCCGTTAGCCTTCAAAAGAGTTTTTGCATAACGTTTTTTATGGTCCGATATTTTTCTTCCTAGAGCGCATGCTCGTAGGAAGAACTCAGTAGTGCAGTATTACAGATACGCATGCGCAATAGGTACAATGTTTCCTATGAGCATGCGCGCTAGGAAGAAAAATATCGGACGATAAAAAAACGTTATGAAAAAACTATTATCTGTATACAATACTATACGAGTTTTACAATACAGTAATCTAATAAAATATCGGACAATAATCTAGTTTAAAAGTAGAATATCAGCACTTTTCGTTTGAAAGATAACAAAAGATCAAATGAAATTTAATATTGAAAAAATGCTCAGTTATTATAATTGCGATTTAAATATAATTTATTAACTCCTCTATTTCAGATTGATATAAAGGATTTAAGTAGCTTCGATTGTTTAACCTCTCGACTCAGTCCCATATGTAGATGGCAATTATAATTATAAAAACTATTGAAAAAGATTTTGTACAAATTCTTTTCAAAAAAAAAAAAAAAAAAAAAAAAAATTATGAATCTTATGGTTTAGCTGCCCTGATAACGATATTTACTATGTACAATGAAAATAGCTTCAAATATTTTTACCTGTCAGTGTTTGATTATTTAAACAGATTAATATTAGAAATAATATCAGATATTCTTAGTTTATTGTAATTAATACCCAGATTGTATGAAATCATTTCGCTTATAAATTACTAACTATAAAAGCTCAGATTCGCCACAATTGTGGTTTGAGTTTAGTGCGTTTATTTTTACTTTTAGAATTCCTATCAACAGTAAATGATTAAGTTGTAATAAAATAAGTCATTTTTTTCTCGCTACAAAATATCATACCCGGAGAGGTTTAAACCAGCAAAAATCTTGCAATTAATACATTTGGTAAAACCAAAGATAGTTAACTACACTAAATTACTTGGAATAATTAAATAATTAATCTATAAGAAACTGGCTACTGTGTATGTTCAACAACAAAACTCGGAGATATTGGCTGTGGAATTCACATATGAAGTTAACTGTCATAGATTAGATGTAGAAAATATTAAAAAAAAACATTATTTAAAGTCTCGAATTCGTTCTTGAAGACTTTTCCAAAGTCTTTTGGTCGAAATAATTCACTGCGTTCCAAGGTTGATCCTTCTGGGTTCTTCGCCGAGTCTTCGTAATCTTTTGATCTTTCAGCTTCAATCATTCCTGCAAGTTCGTGCGACATGTTTGGAAACTTTGGCGAGTAAGGTAGGAGCTGTTTGCAAATCGCCATTTTCTCCTCTTCAGTGGGTGAGCGGGGTGCTTGAATTATTTTTTCTGCAACAACCAAGGATTCATTTTAGCATATAACCAACTACTTTCCTTTTCCTTATAACTGAACCTAAACCCTTCCCAACTAACCCTATCTCGTCCTATACCCTTCCACTCTATCAAAAATCTCAAAGGATCAATTAAAGTTCGCGTTCAAGAAGACCTCTATAACCGCGTTTCCCAAAGTCTTGAAGAATGCCATCCCAAATCTATGTAATGGTCCAAGGCGTAGAGCAGTCGCTCATTTCCGACTAGCCACCGAACGTCACTGCCTGCGAAACAATCTTTACAAACTCAAAATTGTTGCTTCCCCGATATGCACTCTGTGCAGCTCTGGAGAGGCCATGGACTCCACGCATCTACTTCACTGTCCTGCTCTGAGCAAGACTTTTCTCGCCAAGCGATATTGAGAGGTTAGAGATACGTTAGATTAATAAACTCTGTTTCAGCATGTATTGTTGTATTCTCTGTTTTTATTTTTCATTGTTCTTTTTATTGCTGTAAGTGTTCATAATCTGTCTTTGGAAATAAAAAATAACTGAACCCGACTAATTGGCGAGATTTAGCATTATCCTACGAGTTAACATTAAATAGGAAGAATATATCAATCCACATCTGTACAAAAATCAAGTTGGAGTTCCGCTTGTTTATTTGGCGATTTTTCCTTGCTATTTTTGAAATTTGGCAAAAACTTTTGATTTTTTGCTATTTTTGAAATAAAATGCGTTGATCGTATTTTTTCACTACTTTTTTGGATATTCCATTTGGCATGGAAAAGAGACTAAGCAAAATTGAAACCTTGAAATGCAGAATCTTTTAACAAGTGGCAATTTATAAACTTTGAAGCAATGTCCTTCTAAAATGCATGTGGAACCTTCGATAGAGCCTTTATCACATCAATTTTTCCAAAATAAAGATGCATCAGTATTTATTACAGCCACCGTTACTTAAGCGCCGACAGAATTGCCACAATTCCCTCCGACAAACAAACCTTAATTTACTGCAGTTAGAATTGCAAGCCTTTTGACAACGGTTTGCTTTATATGTTGGTAATTAACAAAAAATAAAATAACAGCAAGTTTGCCAAGTTTGATTTGTCGCTCTGCAGTCATTTTGTGCACATTTTGGGCGAATTAGATTGGGATGTACAGTTCAACGGGGATTCCGAACCACCAACAGACATCCATACCATCGCCAGGATTCTAACTTGAAGCCTGTGGTACCAAAGACCGAAGCGCTCACAATCACGCCGCTACAATCACATTGAAATAGTAATGTATGATGAATTTTACAAATACATTAAGATGCAACATCTCTTCATTTTTATTTTCCCCGTCATTGTAATACTGAATTAATGCATTTATTGCTGAATGTTTCTTCAAATATCCGAGTGAAACAAAGGAAAAACATGACCAAGTCCTTAAAGTTTATATGAATTCAAGTAGCTCCTGTTCATCGGTTTTGCAATTAATAGTGCTGCTAAATAAAACTTCCAAACAGTTAAATTAATTCAGTTATAATGAACAAGTATACAATATATTACAAATAAAATGGATTTCAAAATTTTGCAAATAACAGAAATCTTTATATTACATTCGGCAATAACTGTTCCATTTTATTCTCGCTTTCATTCAATTACACGATTTTCATTCAAGGTTCTGCTACAATCACCGCTCCAAAAACGTATTTATAATCTTTCCTAAAGAGAACACTTAGCTATTATGAAAGATTACTTTCTCTATAGATCCATCAAAATGATATTAAATGCATCTTGTTAGAATCATTTATTGACTTCATATGCCAATACATAAAGATACCTTCATATACATTAAAAACTTGAGATGTAAAAAAAAAGTTACATCTACCAAGATTTCGTTTGCATTCTCATAAACCTTTCATAAAGCGAGTTGTATTTTATAATCAAACTTAATATAATTTGTCTATTACCGCTTTCATAATTAATGGAAAAAAAGCTTCAATTTACATTTTGGAAAGCAGAAAACTTGCTAATTGTAGTTTCAAACAGTCTACGGATTAAGAAATTAAAAAAAAAAAAAAGAAAACATATATTCAATTGCTGGATACAATTGTGGATTAAATAAAAATAAAATTTACTTACGTCTGCCAAAAAGCATCAGTTTAGGACAGATTTATTTCGTTCCGTAAAAGTAGTCGCGTAAAGACCATCAATTTAAACGGCAAAGTTTATAAACCGTATTGCTAAGTGGCTAAAACTAACCCCAAATCCTTAAAGGGAAATGTTTTCGAAATATTTGGTTAATTATGGTGCAGAAATAATCCGCCTGTTCAAGAATTTTCGACAAAATACATGCAAAACTGAAATCTCTATTCTTCTGAATGTGCTCATCTCGTGTTTTAGTGAATTTTGTATAACACAAGTTATACACAACTTCATTGTCAGTTTTAAATAAATCTGGGATTGTGTTCAATGCATGTCAGGAATAGTCCATTGATCGAAAAGAGGGAAGCAAAGGGCAACTGTCCCGAATTTATGTGTTATAATAAACAAAAAATTTCTTTGTTGACGTAGGATGTTACCATTTTCACTTTGAGCAGTGATGAAGACTGATTGCCGAAAAGCATTGTAGTCAAAAATTAACTGCAACGAAAAAGCACCGAAGGATTCTAAGCCGATCCCTTTTGTGCTAGAAATGCTTTGTTTTCATTTACCAATTTGAAGTAAAGTCCTTAAAAATAACTTCAGGTAACCCAGAATTTCAACCTTGGCTGCATAGCCTTAGGTTTGAAACTATTTTGCATCTCGGTAGTCTAGAAATCGAAAATCGCCATATACTTGTTATACAAATATAAAAACAGTCCATTCAAGAAGCCTACAAGCATTTTAAAAGTCAAGTTAAAAATACTTCAAGTAACCTCGAATTATAGTTACTGAAAAACATTGAAAGCAATCTCTTCAACCAAATTTGAGCTTGCCCACCTACACCTAAAAGGAATAGTTCAAGATTTACATCAATAATCAAGTTTCATTTAACTATAAACATTCTTAAGTCGTCTAACTAAAACTTAAGATTCGAGAAAGTGCAGCTGTTAATCAGAAACCATTTAAAAATCTTTTTTCCAGCATCACTGCAATTGGTTGAGCCCAAGAGAAGAAACAGGCATAAATAAAATCCGATTTATTAAGAGAAAAAATCTAAGCTTTGAACTATAGTTTCAAAGGTTTCAAATTAGTATATTTCAAATAGTACAAATAACAGTTCCATACAAATTTCAAATAGTTTAATATTTTATTGCTTTCCTATTTTATTTCAGTTGAATTTTCGGGATTATATTCCATCGGTTTTGCACAATCAACTGATAACTGGGCTAAATCTGTTGTACTACAGAACGAAAGTGTCAATGCAAAATATCAGGTTATAATGAGAGTTCAGTCTTTAAATCATAACGCCGTTTCAATTTCCCAATCATCTATTATAAGTCAGTGTAATTACTAATGTTTAGAGCAAAAACAAGGATTAAATCAACTTTCAAGTTCTAGGCAACAAGTTTTCGACTCTTTGCGGATTTCGACTTACGTGGATTTTGTAAGGAAATATTCGACTTGTAGAGGTTTAGATTCTTACTAACTTATTTTGTTAACATGTTTATTTTCAACTTAAGTTATATTATGTACTACAATAAAAAATAAAATAAAAATTTCGGAACAACCTTACAATTAAAAATATTGTGTATTAAAAAAACCAAAACTACTTCTGATATATTTGCAATCGGCAACAAAAGATTTGCTTCGCCACAGTTCAAATGAAATCAATAGCAATAAGAATTGAGAATAAGAATATTTCATAGAATTTGCTATTCTATTTACTGTATGCTCATACTTTGTTTTCTAAGAAACAATGACGTGCATTGTCGGCAAACCTTAAAGTCGGTAACTTATTTTTCTTCGAGCTATAGAGGTAATTCGTTTCAAATGATCGGATTGTAAAATCAAACACTGCTAATGTTCGAGATACAGAGTTCCCATTTTTTTTTCGAATTAGAGGGAAAATGTACCAAAATAGCTTGTGGGGATTGACTCATTATTTCGACATATAGAGGGTGGAAATTGAGTAATGGAGGTTTAGGGGCTTGAAGGAAGGGAACAAAAATTTTTCGAGTTTTGAAGGATTTCGACTTATGGAGGTTCCACTTAAAGAGATTCTACTATATTAAGAGCTGTTAAACGACAATTAAACATTATCTACTGAAGTCTATTCTCAACAGCCAAGAAATTGATACGTAGAAAAGGAGTGAACCTGTAGCATAACAATTCGAAATTTTACAAGAAATCATATGTCTCAAGAAGCCTGTGGCCGGGAAATTATACTTCTACTATCCTATGATATGCTTTTGTATTCTATTCTATCCACCTTTATCCAATTAGCATCTATTAAAGGATTTTTTTCTAATGCAGCTGGCAAATACACCGTGATCTTTTATGCCATAAGGGATGCACTGGCGTTACTCACTTCGCACTACCCAGGGGCGCGTGTAACTTGAAGATAAGCCACGGACGTGGAGTAACCATGCCCCCGCAACGCTCTACGATCCTATTAGCACTGGGACCTACGGTTTAAAAGTGGATTCCGAACCACTACAAACACCCATGACAACGCCGGGATTTGAACCCGATATCCGTGGTACCGAGCGCGAGCCACTAGGCCATCAGGCCATCTGTTAAAGGATTACAGAATTATTTTGCAGGGCTTGAACCCAAGTAGAAAGACTGAAATGAAACTAATTTCTTTTCACGAGTAAAAAAAATTAGTTTTAGAAAAAGGCGTTGAACACCGATTGGAATAAGGCATAAAAAATGGCCCTTATTTTAACGGTTAAATAAATCTGAATCTAGCTAAAAAAAATGTATATTATTTCAATCTGAAAAATCGAATAAATATTTCATTACAACACAATAAATAACACCTACTCCATTCCTTTTCCATTCTCTGGGTAGAATTGGTGATGGCCTCGCTGGGTATATTGTCCAAGCTGGCCATACTATCTGGATCCTCAGGACCAGAAGGCGAGAAGTCGATGTATTCCCCAGAATGTCCATTCGATTCTTCTTCGGCACCTGTCATTCTGTTGATTAAGAAACTACGAGTTCTTTTTTGGATTCTAATCACATTTTCTGCTTCTTTGATGTACCGAGCATATCCGTGCAAGTCAAAGTCTTTACTTGTCCAATCGGAAAGATCGGGTCGCATGGAACCAACGCAATTTTTGTTGGCCCCGACGACGCCAAGGTAGAGATAAATGAATGATTCACCTGCTTCAGCCATTGTTTAAGACAGACCTAAGAGATTAACGATATCCATCAATAATTTGTTAAAGAGCATCAGTTTAAAAATTTGCATAAAAAAATATGAACTGAAAAATAGTACACATCTCTGAAAAGGCAATTTCATTAGGAAGTTAAACTCGAGATTGATTCTTGCTAATCTAACCAGATAAACAGACCAATTTATAAAAACTCATATTTTTATTTATATTTGACATATGAACGTGCAATATTTTAATATCGAAAAGTTCCAACTGTTGTTTGATCGAGTCCAGTTATATTTTAATTTAATGCTTGGGTAAAAATAAATTACTAGAAACGGGTCTGACCCGTTTTTATTAAGAGAATATTTAATAAAATCCGTTTTTCTTTAAGTAAAAATGTGTTTATATGCTTATTTTTTCATTGTTTTCTTGTTCATAACTTCCTTTCCGAAGTTTCTGTACTCTCTTGCGGTTTTTTAAACAACTTTTTTTTTAGTTACAAGTTAAGAGTTTTACTGAAAACAAGAGACATTGGGATTTGCTGCAATTGGAAACCGATTTAGCCTTTAAATACCCATGCAACGTTAAAAAAAATTTTCATTAAAATGTTACAATTTTCGATGTCCTCTTATGAAAATAGTACAGATAATACAATTACGGCTATAATTAATGAAATTTTCAAATCTATAATGAGTTTTATTTAAGTAATAGTTATTAATAGTTGCTATAATTGTCGCATAACTGTTATAGTTTAATGAAACTATCTTAAATGCAATCGCAATATTCTGAAAATCAAACAATGATTTTTCGAATGGAATATATGCAAATATTTACTGAAAGATTTTACACTCGCATTGCAAAATAAAGCAGACAATATTTAGTTAAAAAATGTTAAAGTTCTTTGTTTGTGCCTAGCTAGAGTTAAAAATCTCTAAACTTAAGAGAAGGTTACTTTTAATCCAAAAAAGTAAAATGTTTCGTTAAAATGGGACTTTTTATTAACTGAATATTTAACTATTCTAAATTATTATTAAGTTTCCATCACAAAAATATTATATTACCGTTATTGGATTAGAATATTAAATTAAAAACAATTTCATAAGTAGAACTGCTATAATAAAACAGACTACATCAGTAAATAAGAATTAAGAAAACACATGCATTCTGCAACATTAATTAAATGCAATAATTACCGGATATAATTACAGTTTGGAGCCAGACACCGAGCGGAGAGCAGCGTTGCTTTTTAAAGTACAAATTTATAGTGGCGCGTTCTCAAAATCACTCTCTGAATGATTTCGCACAGTTTGATTGGCTCATTTCTGGCCTGTGTATTTATATTTTAATGTTTTCTTATAAATGTCGCTCTAGAATAATACTATGTACCAAAATTAATCTTAGGAGGAAAAAGTCTTTACAGGGGCCATAAAAGATTTATATTCTAAATTGTTAGATGTTAGATGTTATAATAGTCATATTCTATACCATTTAGACAGATTCAGGTTAATACAATTTTATCTTTTTTTTTCTAATGCAGCTGGAAAATACTTATCTTTTATGCCATAAGCAAGGGCTGCACCTGTCACTCACTTAGCACTACACAGGGGGATGCGTGTAGCTCGAAGATAAGCCACGGACGCGAAGTAACAATACCCCGAAAGCTCTACGATCCTATTAGACCGGGACAACGGTTTATGGTGGATTCCAAATCACCACAACCATCCATGGCACCACCGGGACACGAACCAGAAATCTGTGGTACCGAGCACTAGCCACTCGGCCATCAGGCCCCCTATACAGTTTTATCTTTAAATTCCATTCATTAATTTTTGCTTTTCAGTTTATAGAAAGTTTAGAATGCTAATGTTTAAGAGTTCTTTTCCTTATAGCGTTTTCTTTATGGTATGCGTGTTAGCATTTTTTCTCAAGGGAAGAGTTTTGGCATTTCTTTCCCAGGAAAGACGAATGTATATTCTTTGACAAGTACATTATAACAACCTATCACACAAATCTGTTAGCAGATATTCAAAGTCATGTATAATAAGACTCATGAAATTAATGATTGTCTATGCAACAATTACAGGTGGAATATGGACTACGTTATGAGTTGTTCCATCGGGATTGGGGATAGATACTAGCTGAAAAATGTCTACTCAATGAGAATTGAGGGAAGCTGACCCTCTTGACGTATTTTTTTAAAAGGGAGGTTTTGGGAGAAGAAAAGGAGAGAGTTCTGAGACGAGTCGACCAGAAATGTTGATTTTTTTTTTTTCTATGAAGTGACTAAATAAGATGGAGTTTTCGCTTGTTTTTCAAAGGGAACCCCTTGTGGTTTCATGTATCACGCCGTGTGATAATTAAGGACTGCCGTAGATCAGGCAGTTGAATTCGAAACAGACTTGAGAACTCTGAAAATCTCCGCCCTTTGTGTGAACTGTACTTGTGGTTTAATCGTGCACTTGTGATCAACTTTTAAATTTTTCATTTCTATGTATAATAACCCAGAGTTCTGTATTTGTATATATATAATGTATAGTGCTTGTAAATTAAAAGTAAAGTGTTCCCATGAACCTGAAAGTGGCCCTCTTCTTGAAGCCGTTATAAGTCTAAAATAGGCCGAGACGCTACATGAGTTAGCTAATAAATTTGATAAGCATGTTGACCTTTTCACCATGCGAACGAATACCACTTCCGTGATTCAAAAGAGATGCCACCTGATCTGGAACGAACACTCGCAGATCTGACATATCAAATTTTCACATTTTTTTTTCCTCAATCGTATTGGAGAGACTTTCAAGTTCACGAGTTTAACTTGTCATTGCCCACAAGAACTTTTAGTTCGATTTACGAGTTTTTGAATGATTTTTGCAATTCGGAAGTAAAATGTCTTCATTAGAAGCCCATTCAGATCTAGTCATCGGCAATAATTTTACATGGGGAGGTTTGGTTTGGTTTGTTTTGTCGCTCTACAGTCATCTTGTGTACATTTTGAGCTAAATAGACCGAGACCAACAGTATAACGTGGATTCCGAAGCACTCCCAATCCATGCCATCCATGCCACCGCCAGCATTCGAATCTGAAGCCTGTGGTACCACTGCTAGTGTGCTAGATAATTGGCCATCATGCCGCTATATGGTTTGATTTTTCGTTCTACTGTCACGTTGTGCACACGAGGGTCAAACACACCGGGACCTACAACCCAACGTGAATTCCAAACCCCTAACAAATATTCAAACCACCACCAGGACTCGAATCTGGAGTCCGTGACACCAGACCGCTATATGAAGAGGAGTCAGTCTTGATTTTGATGGAGGGACAATACCGACAAATCGAACTAAAAGAAACTGAATTGTTTCTTAAGTCCTTTCACTTTCCAATCCCCCTCCTCCGCTACATTATTCTTATGTTTCTGCGATTATTTATATTTGTAAGAAAAAAATTTTATCTACAAATTTAAAATATGGTTAAATAAATATAAGAATTCGAAGATAGATTTACAGAGTAAATGATGCGTAGCTGTAACAGAGCAAGGAAGAGGCCATAGTGAAAGGGCAGGAGATCTGTAGTCCAATTTTGCTGGTCCCAAATACAAAAATTCCAGTTTAAAAAACCTAATATGTGTTGCGACTCAAAGAAGAGGAGGGGAAAAAAAAAATCCTCTTCTCAGATTGACTCGCTTGTATTTTCCATGGAAATAGATTTGATAGTGAGGGTGGAGCCTGATGGCCTAGTGGCTAGTGCTCGGTACCACAGATTTCAGGTTCGAGTCCTAACGGTGCCATGGATATTTGTAGTGGTTCGGAATCCCCTTTAAACCGTAGGTCCCGATCTAATAGGATCGTAGAGAGTTCGGGGCATTTTTACTCCGCGTCCCTTGGCTTATCTTCAAGCTACACGCATTCCCCCTGGGTAGTGTTAAGTGAGTAACGGGTTCAGCCCATGCTTATGGCATAAAAGATAATTGTCTAAGTATTTTCCAGCTGCATTAGAAAAAAAAAAGATTTGACAGCTGGAAGTTATCTTCTATGGGAGGACTCTAGGGAGTCTCTAGGTCGTAAATTCGTTCATGCGCTACCAAACATTTACACCAAGCAGAGCAAGATGGTGTCCTCTTTCACCCTCTTTCGAAAGCTTGCAAGCAAAACTTCCCTCATTCCGATTTCCATTCCAAAGTGCAGCAAACCGGTTTGTTGTGAGGTGTTTAAAACTCTCACTCTATTACGGACGCGGTTTAAAATGTTTCTTGATACACCGTCGATAAATTCAATTCAAAATCTTATCGTTTAAAAAAATGAAAAATGATGAATAAATTATAAATCTCTATGCAGTCGCAGAAACTGTTTGCGGTTTGATGGCCAATTGACTAGCGCTCTGGCCTTTGGAACCACAGGCTTCAGGTTAGAATCCTGCCGGTGGCATGGATGTTTGTGAGTGGTTCGAAATCCACGTTAAACCGTAGGTCCCGGTCTAATTAGCCTAATGCGTGCATAAGATGACCGTAGAGCGACAAACCAAACCAAAACCAAACCAAACCAAACCCTGTGTGCAACTTGAATAATGCTGAATCTGATACAGCTCACATCTCAATTAGCCTTTGGTGAAAGTTATTAGAGATTGAAAACAAAAACGTTTATTCAAAACATTACAAGGTATCGTTTATTCAAAACATTACAACCGTTTATTTACTATTTATAACTTGAAATTATACAAAACATTCCCATTGTATATAATTGCCAACACTTATAATATATCTTATAAATTCAATTTATTAGGAAGTTAAAACAAACGCATATAATTTAAACGCAGTTTTAGAAATTGCATGAAATTAGCTAATTAAATTCTTAAACAATGTTAAATGAGTTGAAAGATTTATTATTACGCCTTTTAAAAAAATCATCTTAGCTATATATTATGAACAAAATAATTTCAGAGATGCATTAAATCAAAATAATGAAAAAAATATTATTTATTTAGAAAAAATATTTTATTAATCAACATAATAATTTAGTGAACAGCATTCAATACAATCATGATTTATCTTTCGAATTAATTATAATTAATCAAAGCTTAATTAGTTCATTTTATCCCGAACATTTTATTATTTTTTTTTCTTATTCACAATAGATTTGATAACTTTTGAAATTTCAGTTTTTATTTTAGCGCCATCAACAGAATTCGAATCAGCTAATCCGTTCTTTGAATTCGTAAAAGAATCTCCGCTACTTGAAGTTCTGGCTGAACGAGTTCTCTTTGGACAGGCATCTGGAACATCATACGACGTCTCTGTGTTTCCTTCCATTTGTAATTGCTAAAAAGAGGTTCAGCTTTAGTTATACTACACATTTATTCCCTGAAAAGGAAATTAATAATTACAGTTATGTATTAAAATATAATATTTAATTATTAAAATGCATTACATAATAATAGTGCATTAAAATATATTGCAGTATTTGAGATATACAGAACTTGTATGATTTATTTTCATATGGATTATCCACTGAAACAAAATTCTTTACTCAGCCTTTCTCAAAACGCTTTTACATACTGTCTTGCAAGTTCATTGGCATCGCGACGCTTACGCGACGTCAACTTGACGAATCAGATTAGCGATCGAGCCTGCAAATCATTTTCGATGTAGACCAATGATGTCAATCACGAACACGGATTACGGTCAATTATTCTCGATCGCTAATCTGATTCGTCAAAGTTTACACGTCACGATGCCAATGGAAATACACCCTTACTGAGTTTGAATGCATTGTCCATGATCTAGAGGCAATCCACTGGTGATGTCTACGGCTTTTTTGGCTTGTCGCTCTACGGTCATTTTGTGTACACTTTGGGCTAATTAGAACAGGATCTACACCTTAACGTGGATTCCGAATGACTAACAAGCATCCATGCCATTGGACTGCACGTGATGAACATTAAAAATGCTATAACTCACATACTAATAGTGCAACAGCTGTCAAATTTATACACATGTCTTTTGAAGGTTAGGGCTAACTAAAAATCATACGGATTTAATACTAGTAGCACTATCTATGTGTCAGCCTACGAACTTTTCAGTCCACCTGTTACGCGACTACAGACATTTTCTTGGAGTGAAAAATTGAAACATAATGAGTTATTATTTTTGTGTTTACTATTATTCTTAGATGTAAACATAGATAATATAATAATACTAAACGCACATTGTAAAGAAATATATAACACTAAAAATGAAATAAAAAAATTGAAATCATTAAAAAATAATTATTTTACTTGTGCGATATTTGTTTCTCCACTATTTCACTTAGCTTTTGCAAATCGATGCCACGCATCATGAGTTCTCAAAATATTATTTAATTATAACTGTAAACTCATAAATAAACAGACAATATCTTTCATATATTGGCTAGAACATTATTTTAAAATAAGAGTTAATTTTTTTCTCATCATTTCGACAGTTCATTTTTAATCTTTGGATGGACATAAAGTATTTTTTTAATACATTGGTTTTCCCTACTTTGGCCATTATAAAATAAATATATTTTGTAAAAGCGTGATACATCTCACGGGCTGGAAAAAAATATTCAATGGCGGGTCACGGGTTGGATACCCCTGGAGTAGATGAATACTTTGCGTTCAGGCATTCGACCTTTTATTCAACTTAGTGGCTTTAGATATATTAGTTTAGAAATGAGTTTTTCGATTTTTTTAGAAAAAAATATTTTAATATTCTTGTATTTTTGCTAAAAATGTCTCGACTATATGCATGTATAATGGATATTTGTATGCAGAAATGCAAATAAATGGATATGCTTTACATATTCATTTAGTTAGGAGTGTTGACGAAAAATAAAAAAATAAAAAACACTTTTCGTCAATATTTGGCAAATTTTAAAAAAAATATTCTTGTACATTTTAATTTTCATATTTTATAACCTAATTTAACAAAATCATCAAAAAAAATTTTTTTAAAAACAATATTTAAAATTTTAAACATGATATGTTACCTTAAACTTTTTGCGCCTTTATAAAAATCATAATACGAGATTTAACAGAAATGTGAACCTTTGTATTGAGTCACGTGCATTAAATTTTTATATTAAATTTTTAATATTTATTAAAAATTATTGCCTAAATGACAGGCGTCTATATTTGATTTTATATAAATATAGCTAAAGAATTTTGAAAAACTAAGTAGTTTTGAGTAGAGAAATTAAATTTTTAAAAACAAATTAAAGTGAAAATGTTTTGGGTTTCCACGCTGACGTACTAATAAATATTTTCAATAAATAAATAATAATTATTAAATGTTAAGAATATTTATGCGAACGTAAATAATAGCATTTTGAAAATCGAAAAATTGCATTTTAGATGCACTAAATCTTTTGAATGGTGTTTATAATCCTGTTAAACAGTATTTATTAAATCGTAATCCTCATTTTGTAATGGATTCCTCATTTTGGATTTCTGTTTTATTTTCTTCAATTTTCTGAATTAAAAAAGGATTCTGCACATAATATCCTGTTTAATTAGTATTTTAATTAACATTAATAAAATTGTAAGATTGTAAAATTATAATATACGATAATTGTAAGATTGTATATTCAAAGGAGTAACATAATCTCATATTGTAGGTTTCAGAGAAATCATTCATAAATTAAATAGTTTAAATAAAGTAAATGTAACTGATTCAATTAACTTTTGAGTTCTACAAAAATATATATACTTGCCTTTACGTTGCCTGTTTATTAGTGTACGTAAATATGAATTGGAAGAACCTAAACTTAAATATGAATAAATTGTGGGATAAAAAATTTATAATCTACGTTTTATTTAGCCAATTATCCAATAGTATCAATCATAAAAAAAATTATCTATGAAAACAAACATTACATAGTTGCCAGATTTATAACAAAATTAAAATTATGTTTTATCATCAACTGATACACAGCTGGTTATCTTTCTTGCTCAAAATTATCAGGAGAAAAAAAGTCGCGAACCTAAACTAATACTTTGAAGTTCTTCCTCAACATTTAGAGATTTGCGATTTATCTAAATTTGTAACGTAGTCGTATACTAAAACTTGTGATTATGCCATCATTTCGGAATAATAACCATTATTTCGGAATTTTTCGTTTAATAAAATTTTAATAAGGGGCCTGAATCGTCGAGCGGCTAGCTCTCTGGCGCTCGGTACCACAGGTTTCGGGTTTAGTCCCGTTGGGGCCATGGGTGTTTGTAGTGTTTCGGAATCCACTTTAAACCGTGGGTCCCAGTCTAATAGGATCGTAGAGCGTTGCGGGGATATTGTTACTCCGCGTCCATGGCTTATCTTCAAGTTACAATCGCCCCTGGGTAATGCAAAGTGAGTAACGTTTAAAAAAAAAAAGTGGGGCCTGAATGGCCCGAGCGGTTAGCGCTTTGGCGCTCGGTATCACAGGTTTCGGGTTCAGTCCCGACGGTGCCATGGATGTTAGTAGTGGTTCAGAATCCACTTTATATGGTAGGTCCCGGTCTAACAAGATTGTAGAGCGTTGCGGAGGTGGTAGTGTTACTCCGCGTCCGTAGCTTATCTTCAAACTGCACGCACCTCCTGGGTAGTACTAAGTGAGTAACATCGGTGCAGTGCTTGACTTAAGGCATCAAAGACAATTGTCTAAGTGTTTGCCAGTTGCATTAGAACGAAAAAAAAAATTTAAATAAGCAAATTCATATTTTATTGCTGTTGATAATGAATAGTTATACACAAAATTTATTTCCCATCCTGTAATATTATTTTACATGTTCAAGTACAGGGGATTATAATTAAAGTCCCACTTTCAAAATGCTGTAAAAACAGAACCACTCGTCACAATGAGTTCAAATTTAAACTGAAGGTACTTAAAGAAAGGGGAAACGGTATGGCATCAAAAATAAAGTTCCACCGATTTTTCCCATCCAATTTGATATGACCTTCCCGTGGTGGATGGGCTTTCCACTCACAGTGTCACAACTGCTGAATGATTTGGAAGTCATTTTTTTCCATCAAAAAACCGAAACAATCAAGCGCATTGAATACTACAGTTGGTTTAATGTGCATCTCATGCCAAATGTGTTGCAATTTCGATTCAGTTATCACTGGCAGTCGAATTCACATTCTTTATGCCGCTTACAGTGCGATCTATTAATATACTTGGGAACTTTTTTTGATGATGTACCGTTTCCCCTTCTTCAAGTATCTTCAGTTCAAATTTGAACTCATTGTGATGAGTGGTTCTTTTTTACAGCATTTTGAAAGCGGGACTTTAAGCATAATCACATTATACATTACTTATGTTTATAGACAAGCTTTTTCTTTTTGTGGTGTAATTGGGCCTGAATGGCCGAGTGGCTAGCGCTCTGGCTCTCGGTACTACAGGTTTCGGGTTCGAGTCCCGGCGGTGCCATGGATGTTTGTAGTGGTTCGGAATCCACTTTAAACCGTAGGTCCCGGTGACATATTAAAGTGAGAGTGACATATTAAAAAAGAAAAAGTAACTGTTCATATATATAGTGATTAGGGGATTATAGTCCTTGTTGCTTCCCATCCCCATATACCACTTCATTCATCACGTAGGTTTGAATGTCTTAGGTGCTTTCATTCTACATGGGTTAAATTGCTTTTCATAAGTTAAAATGAAATCACTAATCCTGGCGATCTAATCGTGATGAGATAATAAACTTATCAAAATATTTTAGTGTCATCGATCCTTGATGTCTACAACTTTTAAATTAAATCAAGTGAAACCTAATGTTCAAAAACCTGAAAACCTGAAGCAAAAACCTAACCAAGCGAAACCTAACGTTAAGACAAAAAACTCTATTTTCTATGTCAGGGACGAGCATAATAAATCTGCATTCCAGAATGTCGTTGCTTTTTTGGTCTCAAGGCGAAGAGATGGTTTTGTTTTGCTTGGTTTGTCACTCTACGGTCATCTTGTGCACACGAGGGCAAAACAGACCTGGACCTACCGTTTAAAGTGGATTCGAACCACCACTATTACTACTACTACACCACACCACATCACTGTGCCTAGAGTAGAGTTGCCCCTTTACAGTTTGGGAATAATGTGGGTGAGAAGAAGTCTGATTGGGCTCTGTGACGCTCTACGGTCCTATGAGACCGGGACCTACAGCTTAAAGTGGATTCCGAACCACTACAAACATTCATGGCACTGCCGGTATTCGAACCCGATACCTGTGGTACCGAGTGCCAGAGCGATTCCGAACCACTAACAAGCATCCATGCTACCGCTAGGATTCGAACCTGAAGCCTGGGATACCAAAGGTTAGAGTGCTAGCTACTTGGCCAACAGGCCGCCAAGGTGAAGAGAAGGAAGGTGTTAAACCTCTAGGCACTCCCTCGTTCAGGGTATTCGTTCAAAATTACTGCTAAAATGTGAGTACACTGTAGCATACCTTCTATGTGCACTCCTGAGTAACATTGCATCTGCTGTTCGAATAGTGAAATGACTTCATGTCAAAATGCTAGCACAATAGTTACGAATATTTCCTATATTATTTGGCTATTTTCTATTCGTTAATTTTAAAACAATGCATATTTTACCTTTAGTTATTCGTTCGTTTTTTTAATGATATTTTTGAAAGAAATTTGAGGTATGATGCCTGTGCAATGCATAAGGGGTGTATTTTTGGATAAACCTACGTCTTCTATAAACTGCTAGATCTGCTATATATCCGTCATTAGTAAGGACTGACTAACTTAAAGTATTCAGCATGCGAAAATATGACAACTTTCCCATTTACATTGTGTATTCAGCCCGAGAGATTTATCTCGGTATAATGGATGAACAGTCATTCTACAGAAAACATGTTCAAATATTATTCCTAACCAAATCTTGAAATCAGTGTTTCTCGATTTTGCGCGTTTATGTGTTTATATGTATATAGGAATAAAGAAACCTTTTTAAGGGGTAAAACTTTTTATGGTTTCCCTCTAAGCCCTTGTTTAGGGGGAAACCATAAGGAAGTATTAGTTATAAGACAGGTCCTATACAGCTTCCTTACGCTGAACTTAAAAACAATATGTAATGGTACCTTGGTAAACGTCATTAATCCGTGCCAGTTCCTTGGTCTTATGCTAACCAGGAAGCATTTTCCCCCAAAAAGAGTTCAATAGAAAATCATGTTTGGACTTACTGAAATTATCTTCCAGTGAAAAAGAATCCTATTGTTATTGTATATTATATGCACTGCTGGGGTCCGTATAAAGTAATTTATACATTGCTTATTGGTAAAAAGTATGTACAGAAGAATTCGTTTCAGAGACATTTTAAGGTTAACGTGATTTGTTTACTAGTAAATAATTAAATTTTTAATTTTCTTTTGCGATTTGGGGTGAAATGTCGACAGAAAAGGTACACATCAGGCACTGCATGCTTTTTGAGTTTCGCAAGGGTAGTAAAGCAACAGTCGTTACCAAAAACATTTGTACGTTTATTCCAAGTGTATTAGGCATTCTAAATACTAAAAGTGGTTTTCTAAGTTCGGTTCCCGTAATTTTGATCTTTTCAACTCGGATCGACAAAGACCTTTAGACAATGACGTGTCAAGCGAGGAAGTGGAAGCAAATCTGTGTCAGACAATCGAGGAACTGTCAAGCCTTCTTAACCAATCTCGGTCGACCGTCTACAAAAATTTGCAGCAGGTTGGTAAAGTATGCAGAGAAGATGGTCCCACATAATCTGCCTAATGAAAACAAAACTAACCGATCCCCCTATGCAGATTATTGCTCCAACGACACAATACAGAAATAATATGTACAATACAGAAGCATTTTTTTAATACGCTTTTTATTAGTTTCATATGTATGCTTGTTTGTAAGTGACTCCTTGGGATCGATTTTGCCGTACTTTAAGCGATCCGATTTAATTTAAAAGTTGTAGACATCAAGGATCGATGACACTAAAATATTTTGATAAGTTTATTATCTCATCACGATTAGGATCGCCAGGATTAGTGATTTCATTTTAACTTATGAAAAGCAATTTAACCCATGTAGAATGAAAGCACCTAAGACATTCAAACCACGTGATGAATGAAGTGGTATATGAGGGATGTGAGGCAACAAGGACTATAATCCCCTAATCACTATATATATGAACAGTTAGTTTTTTCCTTATTTTTAACATGTCACTCTCCACAACGCTCTACGATCGTGTTAGACCGGATCTACGGTTTAAAGTGGATTCCGAACCACTACAAACATCCATGACAACGCCGGGATTTGAATCCGATATCCGTGGTACCGAGCGCCAGCCACTAGGCCATCAGGCCCTCTGTTAAAGGATTACAGAATTATTTTGCAGGACTTGAACCCAAGTAGAAAGACTGAAATGAAGCCAATTTCTTTTCACGAGTAAAAAATTATTTTTAGAAAAAGGCATTGAACACCGATTGGAATATGGCATCAAAAAATGACGCTTATTTTAACGGTTAAATAAATCTGAATCTAGCTAAAAAAATGTATATTATTTCAATCTGAAAAATCGAATAAATTTTCATTACAACCCAATAAATAATACCTACTCCATTCTCTGGGTAGAATTGGTGATTGCCTCGCTGGGTATATTGTCCAAGCTGGCCATACTATCTGGATCCTCAGGACCAGAAGGCGAGAAGTCGATGTATTCCCCAGAATGTCCATTCGATTCTTCTTCGGCACCTGTCATTCTGTTGATTAAGAAACTACGAGTTCTTTTTTGGATTCTAATCACATTTTCTGCTTCTTTGATGTACCGAGCATATCCGTGCAAGTCAAAGTCTTTACTTGTCCAATCGGAAAGATCGGGTCGCATGGAACCAACGCAATTTTTGTTGGCCCCGACGACGCCAAGGTAGAGATAAATGAATGATTCACCTGCTTCAGCCATTGTTTAAGACAGACCTAAGAGATTAACAATATCCATCAATAATTTGTTAACGAGCATGAGTTGAAAATTTGCATAAAAAAAATATGAACTGGAAAATATCACACTTCTCCGAAAAGACAATTTCATTAGGAAGTTTAAACTCGTGATTGATTCTTGCTAATCTAACCAGACAAAAACATTTATTTATATTTGACATACACGAACGTGAAATATTTTAATATCAAAAAAAGTTCCAACTGTTGTTGAAAGAGTTCCGTTATATTTTAATTTAACGTTCGTGAAAAATAAAAGCACTAGAAACAAATAAGATGTTTTTTTTTATTAAGTGAATACATAAACAAAATCAGTTTAAGTAAAAATATAATGTTTATATGCTTATTTTTTTTTTTCATAGTTTTGGTGTTCATAACTTATTTTTAGAAGTTTCTATACTCTCGTGTTTTTTGAAACAAGTTTTTTTAGATACAATTAAGAGTTTTACTGAAAACAAGAGACATTGGGTTTGCTGCAATTAAAAACAGATTTTAGCCTTTAAATACCCAAGTAACGTTAAAAATATTCATTAAACTATTACAACTTCGATTTCCCTTTATTATCCTCTATGGTAATAATGATTCTTTTATGGTCCCGGTCCTCTATGATAATTCCGATTCGATTTTTTACCATACGGCAAGCAAGCGTGGGTCTGCAAATGGGTATCATTATCTCCCTTCCTCAACTATTGATGGATTATTCGTTGGCTATTTAAGTGAATCACTGTCCTGGTAATTTTGAGGTTTTTCACTATATTTAATTCTTATTAAGCCTGCATGATTAGCAAAATTGTTTCAATTCATAATTAAAGAGATCATAATATCAATTGCAGCAATTAATCGACTGTATTGAAATGAAGCATAGCTAAGTACAAGTAATTAATTTCAGACTGCAGAAATATTCCACAATTTCAATTATTAGTCACAATGAGTTGGAATTCTATTTTTTCCCGAAATTCTTCTCTGATGAACAGTATGAAAACTTTCTAAGCATTAAAAAACTTGTGATTTGATAAGTAAATAAGACGCACGTAAACAAAATTTGAAGAATTAAGATTTTTCAATATTTTCGATTTCAAAAATCTAGATTTCCTGACAAAATAGTAATTTAGTTACCATATCTGGACTTACTGCAAAATCAAGTACCGGCCGTGATTTCTGCTGGAAGAAATCCGATACTGATTTGCAGTATAAGTATCATAATTTCCCTGGTTATATTCTGCAGCACCATATCCCCTCGATTGTAATTTCAGAAACGAAAAGAGATATGTTTTAAACGGCGTAGGATTTAAGCATTTTCGTGCCTTGTTCTTTGACGCACCCCTCAAGTTCCACTTTTATTTAAAAAAAAACCTTCACACGGCTTTGCACGGCTTCAGAAAATATAACTTCTCTTATTTAGATTCATGTCTGTTCAATTCAACATCTTTGCTTTCTCCAGCTCTAGCATTTGATTGAATAGTTTTCTTTTCTTAGGCGGCATAACAAATTAAAAAACACCCAGTGCGAAGTAGAACGAAACGTTCTCTCGCATGCTAAATTTTAGTTCTACTAAACTGACCTTTAAAGTTATCAAATTTAGAAATCCAAACCAACTTATTGATACAAGGAAATCCGGACTGTTTCTTTACTCAATCATATTATCTTCCGTTTGGTGACAGGAAAAAAAAATCCAAATTTCTTTTTACCCTAAGCTGTGATCTGTTGGGGACACTTTTATTGATAAAAAATAAATATGCATTGCGATATTTAATAAAATTTTAGGTTGTTGCAATTCATCAGAATATTTTATTTAACTTCAGCCTGTCTATGAACATAATCTCGAGCAACTTTCTGCTAGAGATTCTTCGTAATTAAGCGCGAAAACACAAGAAATGCGTGAATTATTCTTTAGTGCGCACAATTGTACGATACAAAATTAGACAACGCAAAGTAACTATCCGGGTCCTTCTATTACTATCCCATAATATTTTTCCATTTCGTTATATGAAACAAAAACTTCCTACACAAACTCTGCCAATTTTTTTTGGTGTGATTTTATAGAATTGATTTTTTTGTGAGACTTTCCAGAAAAAAGTATAAACCCCAGCGGAACCACAAAATTACTAGGATCTTAACGTATAAATCCGCGTTAGGAAATTGCGCGTTATAATCAGTGTTAGGTCATCAGAGGTTTTTGCATACCGTATTTGGACGTCCGTTAGCTTTTCTCCCCTAACGAGCATGCTCATAGGAAATTGCGCATGCGTATCTGTAATGTTTCCCTATGAGCATGCGCGGTCGGGAGAAAAGCTAACGGACGTCCAAAATGGTATGCAAAAACTCTCTATCAACAGGAAATTGTGAAATGTTGAAACATGTAATAATATGCATTCCGATATTTAGTAAAAATTTATGTTCATAGAGTTAAATAAAACATTTATTGATGAATTACAAAGAATCTCTAGGAGGAAGTTGCTCGAGATTGTTGCAACTAACTGCGAAACCTTAAGTATGAATTATTTAGTATGCGTTTTGTCTAATTTTGCGAAGTGTAACTGTCGAAACTTTTATCGTCCATAATATTCATTTATTTCGTTGTATGAAAAAGTATTTTCTTCTTTACAAACTTCTGCCAGTTTCTTGAGTGCAATACTATAGAATTAGATTTTTTTTTTTTTTTATGTAGCTTCCGTGAAAAAGTACAAATTATATTTTCTTATAAACCCCACTGGGACCCCAAAATTACAAATAGGAAAATTTCTAATTAAATTACCGCGTTAGAAAATACGGTCATTGTCAGCAAATTGGGGTAATTGTATAGTATACATTATACATCAAAACATTTCGCATTTTCAAGAAGATTTAATGCTTAATTTATGTTCTGCTCGCCCGTAAACACAGTGCCAAACAATTTAAAAACCTCATGATTGCAAAAAGGAAAAACTACAATAGAATTTTGAAGCAGATTTATTTGAATTTCAATAACAAAACATCCGATTAGAAACGAACAAGTTTAACAAGATGCAATTTTACTTGGTAAAACGCTTTTAGTAATCATTTTTCAGTGTTAATATTTTTTAATTGCAATATAAAGAGTCTACGAGTATCTTTTTCCCTACCGGAGGTTATTTTTTACCTTTTCGCGCGAGATGGTTGCTTCCGTTTAGAGACTCCGCTGTCAGATTCCGAACTTGAAATGCTTCTAGAAGTTCTTCGATCTGCCGTTCTGCTTTTTGGAACTTCCGGTTTGGTTTTTGGAATTGGCTTCTTTTCAAGCCTCTTCATTACCTCGTCTTCAATCATTCTTTTGTACTTGTCTTCCAATTCTTTGCTTTCCCTCCTGAAGGCTTGGACCTCCGCCTCTTCATACTCATCTTGAAACACGGCCCAATACTGGTTGAAGACGCCCATATATTTCTGGTCGGCATTCAGCGATTCAAAATCGTGCATGTACAACGAGGGAGACAGTGAGTAATCTTTAGTGGAAATTATGCCGTCCCTCCATCTCTCGCTGGTGAACTTGGGTTCAATAGACAAGAGATATTTTCCTCTTCTGATTGCAGTATTTCGAGAAGGTGCATCAACTGCTGGTTCTGGTGGCAATTCTGAACTTGTATCATCACTCGGCGATTCTTTCGGTTTTTCACTCTTACCAGATTTTTTGCTTGCCATGATACTGAATCTGAAAAATAAAAAATAAAAAATAAAGTCATTCATCACCAATACGGCAGATAACATTTCAATTAAAATCAATTTTTCAATTTTATCTACGAATTCATAAAATAGTAAACCAAACAACCATCGGCGGTACTTATTCTTGTATGATTTATTGCAAAAGAAAGAAATTAATTAAAGAGAATGTAACGCTTAATTTTACTTATCAGATGTGTTCATCCATCAAAATAAATTATATATATATATATATTTTTTTTTACATTGTTGAATATTAAAGTTAATATTTTGTGTATAATAATTTAACTTAGAATACAACTTTCCAAGAGTGCAACTTTAAATGAGACTTCAGTATTATCTCAGATAATTTCGCATTATTCCGTATACTAATATTAATCTTCTGCAATAAACTGTCCTCCTTTAAGTAAAGTACTAACATTTCTTGATAAAGTGTAATAGTGACACTAATTCGTGCACATAAAAATGAAGTGCAATTTTAGATTTCATTCTGTATAAAAGAAATTCAATGTCGCTCAATGCAAATGCAGCTATGTTAACTATATTAATTACTATATATATATATATATATATATTGCAATGTCTTTTCTTTTACAATATATTCTATTAATATCATATCAATTATTAAACTTACCTATTCTTGGGAAATGTAACAGTAGAGAACTTCGCAACTTTATTAAGGGGAATTTATAAACCTACGAGTGACGAAATGTGTGCGTCATAAACAGGCAATTTCAATAATTATTTCTGTTATTCATTTCACTACACCTACATTGTAAGCAGTTAAAGTGAAGAATGCCATGGAAAGAATCGATGCATACTTTTTTTCGATGTGGACACTCCCCAATGTTTATGGTGAACAATTTTGTTTCCCTCTTGTTGAGAATTCTCAATTATAAATAAATGTTTGCTTGATAAGTTAAAGAAAGTTGGTTTTGGTATCTACGGAGATTTTGAAAGAAGATTGTTCGTACCATCCTCATATCCCTTCAAACACTATGAAAGAATTTTAGAGCTTGCAGATTTATCATGGTCATAGCGATGTAGACACTGCAATTTTATTGTTTAGAGAATTTTTTATATTCTAATGCAGCTGGCAAACACTACACAGTTGTCTTGGATGCCGTATAGCAAGCGCTGCGCCGGCGTTACTCACTTAGCACTACCCAGGATGTGCTTGTAGCTTGAAGAAATGCTACGGACGCGGAGTAACAATACCCCTGCAACGCTCTAGGATCATCTTAGATCGGGATCTACGGTTTAAAGTGGACTCCGAACCACCATTAACATCCATGGCACCGCCGGGACTCGAACCCGAAATCTGTGGTACCGAGCGCCAGCCACTCGGCCATTCAGGTCCTTGTTTAGAGAAATTTGAATAGCTTTCTCATTTCAGAACTATCATGAGTTAACTAATAGGCCACCATATTTTAAGGCAAATTCCTGGTGGATAACATGTCAGGTTTCTGAATTAAGAGAGCACGGTTCGAATCTCGCTATCGAAACCGAATCGCGTCAATGCTGGGAAGATTATACAATATATCCCCCACACTGATGAATATCAATGCACCTTATGCGAATAATGAACACCACACCAACGAGTAATGAAGGGAGAACTTTTAGGTAGTATGGAGAAACTGAACTCCAGCACAGAGAACCTAGACTTAGAACATTCCCACCAGTGTTCCAACACACTCTTGTAATTTTCAAAATAGGTACTTATCTTTTAACCAGACAGGCTGACTGTCAACGCGAGATGCTTATACGGAGTATCTAAAACGCCATCCAGACTCCTCGTTTAAAAAAAAAAATAAAAGTGTTGATTCGAACCCAAAAACATTCTGTACAATAGCTCAGAGTGGTGAACAGAACCGAGAAGTCAGGAAAATTAGGCGATATTATCGATTTGAAAAAGTCGGGAAATTCATAAAAATATCTAAAAATCAGAGAAAATTGCTGACTAGAGCATTTCACGCTAAGCAGGCGCGTGATCGGCGATTTTGTACTAATTACCTTTTGGCAATTACTAATTCTACTCTCAAATTGGGCTTCCATTATATGAAGTAGAAGGAGAAAAAGCAAAAAATTCAACGGTACGGTGTCGTCGCCTCTTTAGAAACACATTCAGAGAAAATTACTGTCTGCCATTAATACCTCCCCAATAAATATCAAAATAAAACATGTAAATCTCTCTTTAATAAAAATAGTTTAAATGAAAGAATTGAGCTGTAGTTATTTCAGTAAGAATAGTTACCTTTAATAATTTGGAGTTTTACTGTCTTAACAGATTTTTATAGGATGTCCACTCTATTGTTTAAAATTAAATTTTTACAAAAATATATTATATTATATAATGATAAAAGTGCTTTTAATAACACGTTTTGTACACATAAAATGCTTCCGAGTAGGGAAAAAAAAGCCAGGAAACTAACATAATTAGTAGTCGTGAGTTAGTGAATTGTTGCTAGTCAGAAAATTAAAGAAAAGACATATAAACATTTTTTCACCATTTCTGTAGCTGCACACACATCACTACTGGGGTACAAATAAAAGCAGCTATCTGGGAAAACCTTTCTATTGATTTCAAAAGATGAGTGATCAAATCTTTTAACTGATATACATATAAGCTTTTGTTTCAAAGGAGGCTCGTGACACACTCTGGATAAAGCTGAATTTACTACACATCTACCATTTCACTGATGAATGATCTGAATTTAAGAGCTGATATTTGATAACATTTTTATAATCATAATTTAATAGCAAGACTGAAAAGCTGATTTTTTTTCTTCAAAATATATATATACATAAATCCAAAGAAAAGAAAAAAGTGTATGTTGTGCGGAAATTGGCAAGCGGCCAAGTCAGACAGATTTAGACATAGCTGCTTAATAAGAGAGAAAAGTATTTATAGAAAGATTTTAATTACAATAAAAATCATTTTAATTTTTTAAAAATTTATGATATTAATTGTAAAATTTAAGTATTTGTAATAAATTAATATTATGTGTGTTATTTTTTTTTAATTCATCAAAATGTTAATTACTTATTTCAACATTGCCTTGAGGGAGAGATTACTTATACACAATCATAGTATTTTGAAAATAAGGGCATCTTAGATGTGTCATTAGTAGTTAAAGCATAAAATTATGAAAATAAAGCACAACAAATTTTCATAAAAATAATTTATTTACATTATGGACATTATACATTACATTTATATTACATTATATCTAACATTTCAACAACTTAATGTCATCGAAGTAAATGCAAAAATAATATTTACACAATAAAGTTCAGATAGACATAGTAACAGAAAATACATACATATTTAAATATAAAATAAAATAGTTGTCTACCAATATTACTAGTGTAACTCCAAAATTTAAAACAATATATTAGTTATAAAATAATCATATTTGGCATCAGTAATAAATTTCCTTATTATTAAATAACTGAGAACCATGAAAAGATTTCTAATAAAATGTAAGAAGAAAAAATTTCTTAATACAAAATTTCATAATTTAATATAACGTTAGCATTTCATTGTATACATATTTCCCTTATATATGTAGCAATTTGATTATTTGCAATAAGTTTCTATATAAACAACTTTGCACAAATTCAATCAAAATTTTACAATTTGAATTTAAAAATCAATATACTAGTATTGTAATATAATAACATTTTCTCAAACTTCAAGTTTTTCATCTTAGAAGAAAATAAAGCTTCAAGATCAATGGAGTTTAAAACTAAATGAATACATTTATTTATCTGTAAATTTAAATTGAAGAAATTGATTTGAAATTCAAATAAAATTGTAGGCACTGTTGGAAAAAAAAAAAAAATTATAAAATCCTGGAATTATACTGTTAACAGTAAGTATGAAAGTACATTAAGTATCATATTGATATACACTTAATTAACTAAATTAGAATTTTCTTTCAAAAACTAGAAATACAGAGATTATCTGATGGGCTTACTTAAAATCATATTTGTATTTAAATAATTTGAAAAAAAAAAAATCTGAAACGTTCTTCCAGAATGCAAAATTTTTTATTGTTGACCATTAAAATATTTCTAGTTTTATTAATGTTTTAAAAGTTTATAATATAAATATTTGTAACATTTTAAAAATATTTAATTTCATTAATTTGATAAATAGAAAAAAAAAACAACATCTCAACATTATATATAAGTTATCATATAATAAATTTTACATTTTATATAACCAATTAATTTTCAAAAGGACTATAAACTACTTATAAAAAAACAACCTACTACCTTTTACTTCATTTGTTATGATGCACAAAATCATTAAAATGTAAACTCTGTTTTAAGTATGGATTATTATTATTATTTAAATTTCTATTACCACTTAAACTGAATTGAATTAAGATTATATTTTCTGGTTAATGCTGTAAAGAATCTTTGAGAAAATTGAAAATCATTTCATCCAGGTTAGCAAGCTATGAATAAATGCACTATAATGTAACAATATACATATATATTTAATAAAAACACAAAAAAAATTTATTGGTAAAAAATAAATTTAAAAACCAAATGCCGTTGTTATTGCCAATCATCATTTTCTATGTTTTATACTACTTATCTCCATAAATTTTTATCATTTCAGCTGTTTAATACTTTTAAAAGTATTACAATAAAATAAAATATTTTTAATTTGATAAGTTCTAACACATTATTAACTACAAATTATAAACATGACTGTTTTTTTTTTTTTTTTTTTGTTTAAGCCTGGTTGTTTTTTAAAACCATGTTATTTTACAATTTCTTTTCAATGGTTTTTTCATAAAAAAATATTTATTCATTTACATAAAAAAAAAAAAAAAGAAATGATTAGCATTTTTGGATAAATTTGTTAATCTTTGATATGATAAAACAACATGAAATTTGAGAGAGAAAGTATATACATGAAAAAATACAAAGCTCATAGAAAAAGGCATATTTGGTTTTTAAAAAGATAATAAATAGTAAATAAATCTCATAATATTATGATCAGTGCCTCATTATATTGAATCTAAGCATCAAATTAAAATACTACTTTCCATGAACAAACATTAAAAAACTTAATGCAATTAAATAATTTATGTGATACATCAGAAGAAAAGGACTTATAAATTAATATTTAACCATTAGTAATGATAAGAACTATCACTTCTATCAGAAAATTAATGAAGCCAGACCAATAACGAAGTGCAAAACAAAATGGATGTAGAAATATCACTTATTGAAATATATTTGTACAAATAAAAGTTGTTAACAAACAATATTTAAGAAACTTTTTCAACATTTCACACAAATCACATTTTTTTCTAATAATGACAGCAATATTATATAACTGACATAAATTCTTGACAACAGAGCAGTATCTTATTTTTGATTTGTCATTGATATGAGGTAGGTCAATATTATATAATATAAATAGAAAAAAAAAATACAGCTTATCTGGTGAAACTAACAGATTTTTTCTATAGAAAAACATAAGGAATATAATGTTTAAAAAATATTGTCATACATAAAACCTTATACAAAAATACAATTTAAGATAATTGTTTGTAATGGTAAAATTCTTAATTCACTGAATTAAATCTTTTTCTGCTTAGCAGGTGGTTCATCTGACTTTTCTTCATCACAGAATAAAGGTTTAGGTTGTGTTTTTGAATATGCTGGCGTAACCCAATAAGGGTTTTCTTCGGCATCTTTTGCATACTTCAATATGGCTTCTCTGGGATCCAATGTATCATCGATCTTCTTTTTTAAACCTAGATTCCTTACAATAAATGATGAAAGTGTATTTCCAGCAGATGCGATTCGACCACCCTGACCTGGACCTGTAACAGGCAAGTCTGGTCTTTGTGATCTCAAAGGATCTTTCCTGTCTTTTCCATCTGTTTTTTGTACTCTTTGGCCTGTCAATTCTAAACATTGGAAGTGCATGGGGAGTAATGATCTGTTGTTCACAAATCATTTCAGTTGGTTTTATTTTTCGCTTTGTTTTTACAATACACAATTTGGCACCACGCTCACTAACTTCAGGACTATAATAGACTTTTACAATCCCACTCTTAGTACTAGCAAATATTTGATTTAATTTTGGGTGCCACATGCTTCTTATAACATCAGAATTGTCAACTTCTAATTCATACACAGTTTGAAAGGTATTTTTATCAAAAAATACTAATTTACCCATAGTTTCATTCTTTCTAAGAGACACACCGGTAAAAATATAACTATCATCCGGACTAAAATTACAGTCTGTCATTGAATATCTATTAAACAGAGAATCAAAAACATTTACAGGCTTTGAAAATTTCCTTATGTCCCACAATTTCAAAGTATCATCTCCACCTCTTGATGCCACATAGTTATTATCATACGAGAATGCTATTGAAGAAGTATCTGTACCTTTATCGTGAGCATTGCGTGCAAGCAAACATGTGTTGACAAAATGTTTCCTGTGATCCCACATCTGTATAGATCCATCTTGACAAGCTGCGGTTACAAGCTGTCCATCTCTACTATACCGGCAAGAAATCGGTATGGCACGCAGTCCTCCTTGTTGTCGAGGTTTAATAACATACTTTTGTTTTGCTTGTTCATCTATTAACCATATTCTTAAACTACCATCATTGGAACATGTCAAAAATTCTTCTTTTATACGTGGGTGCCAACAACCGTCATTTAACATAGCACAGTGGCCTTTGGTTTTAGCCATATCAGAAATGTATTGGTCTCCTTTTGGACATTCTAAAAGTTCAAATCCATCTCTATCAAGAATTTTAGCTTGAGAATTACCAGCAACTATAAGTATTGCATCGCCAGTAATGCTATACTCAATATTTTTTATTTGGTGGGATTCGCATGGTCTTAGGCATCGAAAAGACTGCAAAGAAACATCCATTCCGCAAAATCCCAAAATTTAACATCGAAGTCATAACCACCTGTTATAAGACGCGAACCACTTGGGTCAAGACTAGCAGCAGATACAGTTTTACTACCATGCTCCAAAATCACTTCATGTTTTACTGGAATTGTTCTGTATCTGTCATTCACCAAGACTGATGAATTATCTTCACTATCAGATTCTTCATTATCTTTTGTCTTTGATTCGTTAACTGGGTTATTGAGATTTTTAGGAATAGGTGGACCAATAATGTCATCATCACTGCCACTTGAATCGTTGCTTGATGAATCAGATTCACTGGATGAGCTAGATGAGGCAGTTTTATTTTCTTGGGCAGGACTTTTAACATCAACTGGTGAAGCGTTTTTATTTGAATCAAATCTTTCTTTAGCAGCTTTTTTTGTTTGTTCAAATAATGCATCAAAATCGAATGTACGTGCCTTTTACCAAAGCCTACAAATCCCATAGTGGAAGCAATGTCTTTGCTTTCAGAAATATTAGGTGAAAACACTTCATTTAATTCAGATTCAGAATCCTTTACGCTACTTCGATTCATTTCTTCAATGTCATCTTCCATTTTTGAAAATAAATTTCAATTCTATTACTTAACTATAAGTGTTGTTTTTTATCTCAGTTCGTTGCAATAACAATAGTTAAGAAGGTTACGGTTGGAGTTAAATTTTGAAACTCGTTATTTCCGAAAAACAGTTAAAAAATTTTTCGATGTTCTAGGAAGTTTTCAAATATCAAATACCTTACAATTTTCAAGAAGTAAAAAAATTGGTTTAAAGTTAAATATCCAATTCAAAAATTTTTGATCGCGAACCAAAATCAAAATTCATCAAATCAAGCAAAAATAGCAGACTCGCAATTTTGACTCGCAAGGAAAAGGTCCCGAACTATCCCTCATTGATTTGATATAAATTTATACTGAATGGCCGATCATTCATCATTATTTAAACATCAGCTGGTCATAGTAGGACGCTTTAATTCTGTTAAATCGTTTAAGAGCAATTTTGACAAACGGTTTCATGCCATAGTAGTTAAAAACGAGATCTAGTATTCCAGAGGTTGAAGCTTCTAACCTCCGATGGCTTATTTTAATTATTATTTCATTTTTTAAAATATTTTTTATTACCCATAAAATATATGGGTATTGTGAGGAAAGTGGGTCAGCGATGTCCTGGCCTACTTTCGATGTTTCTTCATGGTATATTATCAATTTTTTTTTTTTTAAATTTCTTTCACGAACTATTCCTATTGATTTATTTAAATTTCTTTCGTATGTTTTTCTACTAAAGTTCTTCCACGTTCTTTTTTTCTAAAATCCTTTGAAATTCTATAATATTTTTATTATTTTTTATTTGGTATTTGTAAGGTTTGAACGATAACTGAACATAATTTATTGTGTGAATATGATTTATTGGTACTTTTTCTTTGTTTAAAATTTATATTATGCTTTTTGCTCTTACATTAAATTATAAATTTTATGGGCACAACCGATTAATTTTTGTCTTTTCTTTTTTCCATTTTAAATCTTCCGAAACACTCATTTTAAGTTATACAGCAAAATTTAATTTTTTTTTCTTCTGATATGTGTAATAATCTAGTGTGCGAAAATTTGGTTTGTCGATCTATTGTGATTTTTTTGGCCCACTTAAGCTATTTAGATAAGTTCAATGTGGATTCTAAGCCACTAACAAACATCCATGCCACCGAACATTAAACTTATAGTACCAGAATGCTAGCCAATTGACCATCATTCCTCTCACAAGTTTTGAAGGAGTTAGTAAAGGGAGCAAATTTTCTGAAGCAGCTATATTAATATTAAAAAGTATGTACATGGAAAAAATCGTCACGAAATAATGTTATACAATATTAAAATATTATTGTCTGTTAATTCTTTAAATACATACGTTATATATATGAGAGAGAGAGAGAAATAATTTTAGAAATCACAGATGATAAATAATTAGCCTCTACAAAAGATAATTCTAGAGATTTTATAAATTATTTTAATTAGCCACCAATTTCGAAACAATTGACTTTAGAGAAGAATTTGGTACAATATCAAGATAATACTCAACTGTTATCCGATAGATGCTCCAAAATAGGGATGGCGTACTTTGCAAGCAATACAAAACATTTCATATTGACAATTTACAACTTCATGTGAGCAGCTTAAGCAATTAATAAATAAGATTAATACATTGACAATGTTTCAAAGTGTTGCTTAACACTCATTTACATCTACTACTACAATAGAGTGAAATTGTTTACAAAATTTGTATGAATTAGACTCTGTATTATATTCAATTAAAAATGATTTTGACTTATTTGGAAACGATTTTGATTAAGACGAAAATGTAGTGGTTATTTAAATTCTCTAAGGTGTGACATTTGTGCTGTAGAAATTCAATAAACTGATCCTGTTTTGAAATTTCTTTATTAATCCAAAATCTTTTTACATTATTTAAGAAGCTTGGTTTCCAGTTTATGCTTTAAGTTTATCTATATTACATTCGCAAAATCGTGATTATTCTAGTTGTCTAAAGGTTTCAGATGCTTAAGTTTTATCAATAAATGCTTTCAAATTATTAATTGAATCATCTTTAATTTTTCTCGCGATACAACAGAAATTAAATGAATGTTTATAATTGAATACTTAACGCTTTTCTTGTACATCAATCAATAACTTATAACTGTCATCTAGTTATAAGTTAAATTGCAGATCATTGCAATGAGGTTTACAGATCATGTAATTTCTGATAATCAATTAGCAATGCATTGCTATTAATAAAAGTGTTAAATTGCTACTTAAATAAATGCCTGTCTCTGAAATTGACAAAAAGTCTAAGCAATATAAACTCCGATAATTTAACAGAAATACTTTGCAATCGCATTTTATCACCAATAACACCTTCATATTTTCATTTAAACATCATGCAAAAAGGATTTAATGTTTACCTCAAATTTATCCAACACGTTCTATATATCTGATAATGAACTTTAGCCTTCAATTGGAAACATCGAAAGGCGTAATGCTCATACTTTAAGTCATTGTCTTTTGTCAAATTCGAAAAACATTTATCCAATTTGGCCTAGAATATGATCTCACCTACAATCGCCAATTCAAAAGGATACAACTTAATCGTCCTTTAAATTTCCAAGTTTGCAAATTAAAATAGTAAGTTCTTCTGAAGATGTTTTACAAACTCAACAACAACAACGTAAGTTCGAAAACGAAGCTGAAATTTACAATTTTCGATGTGCAGTGTATAAATTACAATTCAAAACCGCTGAAAATCTCTGAATGAACGGACCAAATACTTAATGATCTACAACAAAATACAAGTTTATTAACACAGTTAATAGTTTAGCATTTTTAATTATACTTCGACATTACAAAATTGAGAACTCTGGAATAGAGCCCCAACACAGTGACGATCAACTCGATACTAATACAATGATGACTGTTAAGTTTCCAGACAGTGGATTTTGTTTGTTGCTCTACGCTCATTTTGTACACACTTCAGGCTAATTAGACAGGGACCTATAGTTTAACGTGGATTCCGAACCACTCACAAACAACCCTGCCACCACAAGAATTCGAACCTGAAGCTTGTGGTACCAAAGGCCTGAGCGCTAGCCAATTAGCCATCAGACCTTTCTACTATGATTATAACTTCAAATCATAGCACAAGAGCGAAAAAAAATTTAATGTATTATAAATACAGCATCTTTCTGCTTAAAATGTACAGGTTTCATTTGCTTGTCTTAAGCTACTCTTTAATATTTTGGTAGTGTTATTTTTTTTAGAATATATTTTTTATGCAAATTTAAAGTACAATAATGCTTTTCTTACATTAGTGCAAGTACTATATACTATAGTATTATATATTAAATAACTATTAACATTACTAAATTAATTAATACTAAATACTGTTTTTTACATTAGTGCAAATAAAAATACTTTGTAGATATTATCAACAATGTCCATTTTAAATAAATTTTATTTCAAAAATTAGACACTGTCACTTTTATTTATTACAAAATTGTGGTTTGAGTTAACCCAAGTAAACTTTGATTGATTATTTAAATAGCTGGAATTGAAATTCATGCAAAAATTTCATAAAACTTTTATTAATTAAAAATATTCAGGGAAAAAAATGAACACTAAAATTCTTAAGGAAGGGTGAACACAAAGAGTTTTCTTATTAAAAATAAACTAAATTCATTCATTTTGTTTTCTTCTTGAAATCCTTTTTGGTGTCGAACCCTCATTGCTTTCTTCATCTTTCTCGCCCGTAGAAGACGTGCTTTGCAATCTCTGCAACTCCTTAAATTTCGATCTGGTTAAATAAGGGGATGACGACACCGTTGCCTGTCTCAATGGCGTATCTTTCGGTCGAGGTGTTGCAGGTCGTTTGCGATCTTTTTTGCTTGGAGTTAGTGGCATAGCTTCAGACAAAAAATTTAGAGACTTGCTGTCTATCTTTTTGAATTCGTCTTCTGGAGTAACAATTGGAGTCAGTGGTTCCTCTATAGGCGATATCACCTCTGACACCCGCTTCAAAAGTTCTGTTGTAGAGAGAGCAATGAGACTGGAATCAAATTCTACATCTGAATTTAAGCTGAACTGTTGGAGTTTATCAGCCGATGATTCCAGATCATCATCGATAGAGGAAGTATCTAGCTTATCTATTTCGGTTTCTACACTTTCAGATGCTGCTGCTGCTTGTTCCGATGGTGCATCTTCTTTGGCATCCTCTTTTACTGTACTGGTGATCGTTTCCTCACTTTCAGCTAAAAATTCTGGAACTCGTTCTTCTGACATCTGAAAAATCCAAACACTTTTTAGAACATAACCTTGGACAGAATTATGATTAAATTGACTAAAATGATAATTATCTTTTAATTTAAAGAGTCTTCTTAAACTGTTTCAACAAAAGATCTAATAATATCCATCAATAATAACAATATTTATTATGGAAGCTAAGATATGTCCAACAAGCACAAGTCGCTACTCTAACATTCTATACGAAGAAATAGCACATCTGAACATCGCGGTTAAATGTTTATCTAATACATATTTGCTGTGGAAAATCATCGACAGTTACAGCTAATTAGCTCATCAAATTTCAATAAAAGATTTACTCCTCAGATTTAAGTATTATCGCCAAAGCTTCAAATTACAATCCTGGTATGTGATACTAGTGGGTTCAGTGGAACTCATCGTAGCAAGAATCTTTGGGTAAAATTAGGTATGCAGGTGGCCGCCCCTTTGATTTTTCAGGGCGGCCATCTGAAAATCAGGAAAAAGTCAGGGGGATTTAATAAAAGGTCAGGGAAAACCGGGAAAGTCAGGAAATTTTTGAAGAAAAAAAGGAAAAACATTTCTGAAAAAAAAATCTCAAAATGAAAATTTCCACAGCTAATTGGTAAAGGAAGTTGCGAAATTATAAAAATTTAGCTCCGTCATCAAGTATACGTAAAAACCCTTTATGCTTAAAATATCAGGCGCCAAGATAGTGGATGCAGAAGTTAGAATCACGGAAGATGGCAGTATTGTGGTTGGTTGGCCTTGGGGTTATATTTAAGAAAAACAGGCTCTGAAGTTCCTGTTGACAATCACAATGGATTTTTTTCGTTGTAATTTTTATAGTAAGTGAAATAGGAAGAACCCAAGTTGTCATTCCAGTAATAAACTTCTAGTTGCTTTTGCTTTTTCTATTTCCCCTTTTTTTTTTTATGGATTTTTTACCTAGATTTCTATGAATTTTTAATTGTCAGTGTATTTTAGATTTGCATAGTTACTTTTTAACGCAGCAAATTTCGCTTGTTTGGTATTCTGCTTTTATCGTTGGCAAAGCGTCCATGGACGAAACGATTTTCTTCAATTTTTTCACTAAGAAAGTTTTATTCTTATTTATATTTCTGTTAATTAGCCATTTTTTCGGATGACTGTCTTCAATGTACCATCTAAGGCAGCAGGATTTCCCAAGCATCGAGCCTTTTCAAAGCATTTAAGAAAAAGCTAAATTTCCTTGTTAATGTGGGGGATGACAAAAATAGCTTTGGATGGAAAAGTGGGATGGCTTTTGTTAAACTATTGGGAATTGTACCGTGTGACCCCCGAAAACCTGGACTTCAAAACCGGGTGACAAGAAACTCTTTTTCATCCAATGAAAAATCAGTTTTGCTGAACGATTTCCTTGAAATAGGGTCCAGTTCTTACAGGTTTGTAGGAAAGGCACATGAATTACTGTTGCTTTACAAAATTAAATAGAAAATATGTAATCATAAAAGAAAATCCTTAATAGTGTATAGCTTTCGATTCTTGATATAAAAATAACTCAAGTTTTAACATAGGTTTTAGAAACGCAAAAAAAATTTCCCCGTGTTTTTTAATCATTACGTAATTTTTTTTATTGATGCTTCTTTTTCTGTTTAAAATAGGGATGAGATTTTTGCTCTCCAAATATTAAGAGCTACAACTATTTAAATAATGGAATCAATTATTTAGCGCAGATAAAAAATATGGAAATGGAAAACATATGAAGCATAATTTTTATTCATAACTGATGACGATGTCAATGAAATTTAAGAACAAATACTAAAAAAATACAAGAAATTATTTTCCACCTTTGCTTTCTGCCTCGTAAAATTTCGCCAGCGAATGGTATTAAAAGCTATAGAAACAGTGCTTAAAACAGTTATTTGCAACAATATAAGAGAACTAGCGTAATGTTGCTGCAAAAATGCAGCGACTTTCTGCACTCGGCAAAGTAAAAACATTTCGCTAAAGTCTAAAAGGATTAAACATTTAATGTAAATTGCTCAATGATACTCTTCGGTGACACATTAGATTAGTTTGATTTGTCGTTCTACGATGCACATGTGCACACGAGGGCTAAACAGAGCGAGACCTACAGTTTAAAGTGGATTTCGAATCACTAACAAACATCCATGCCACCGCCAGGATACGAACCAGACAAATTAGATTAGAGAAAGACTCAAAGCAGATGCTTAAATAAATGGAAATGTACATCTTATGATTTCGTTGATTATTATTATTTTTTTTCGAAAAAGTTAAATGTCCAAGGGAAACTTGAACATTTAACTTTTTTTCCAGAAATCATAGTGGACTATACTACAGAAATTTCCGTACGACATTTATTGTCTTGATAGAACTCGTATTTTGTTAGAGAAGTTTGCAAACACTTGCATAATTAGAATGAAAAAGACGTTTATAGAACTAGCATGTAGCTAGAACTACTAGAAAACCAATTAAATTGTTTCATTAAAAAATGCCATTCATGTAATGTTCGTAACAAATATATTTCCATAGAATGCATTTCACTACAATTGTATTTTATTCCGTAATAATATCGTCATATTTTACAAATAATAAATTAGAAAGAGGTTTCACATTAAATATTTAAGTACTCATAAAAGTTCTTTAAATGGATAAATTTTTGTAAACAACTGCTTTGAAATATTAAAAAAGTTAATGGTCTTCAGTATGAAAATTTATGGTTTAATTTTTATGTAGAATTTAATAAATTAACCACAGAGAACAATTGCATCATCAAAAATTTAGAACACGTATCTTAAATTTAGCTAACAATAACCACAATTTCAGATAAATTTCTCTACGTAATACTCAAACCATTTTTCATTCAGTGATACTATAGAATGAAAAATCAAAATATGGACATTATTAAGAAACATAAATTAATGAATAAAAATCTCGTAATTTAGGGGGAAATAGTTATATTACCATTTTTTAGAAATGAATTTAAGAATAGTAATGAATAGTAAACTGAAATTACAATTTTACTGAAATATTTTTTAATTAATTTTAATTAGATTATTAAATTTATTAAAATATTATATAACATACATTTATATTAAATAATTATTTTGGTACTGATCTACAAGTATGAATACCTAGAAATATTTTATACAGAATGAAAATTTAATATTTGCATTTAATTTTATGGCTATTTGAATTCAACAAGTTGGTTTTACAAAAGTAAGTAACTTAGAAAACCTTACCTTAATATGATTTATTCGAAAAATAAATCAAGACAACTAGCAACGTTAACTTGTTAGAGCATCCGTTCGGTATATCGAGTATATTCCGTAATAAATGAAAAAAAAAGTAAATAAAAGTTTAATTCAAATTATCGCAGTTAACCTTGAACAATATGTTTAACCGTGTATTATGAAATTAAATTATTTGCCGTTCCATAGTCCCAAAAAGTCAGAACTTTAAATTTTTATGGTTGTTAAAACATGATGGGTTCGAATAGTGATAACACAATTTATTGCTGTTTCTGTATTCTTGCCACTTTAACCTATTCTCCATCAGAACAACAGATTCAGACTGCATCTCGGTTTGGTTTGGTTTGTCGCTGTGCGATTATTTTTTGCAACCTTATGGCTAATTGAACCAGGACCTATAGTTTAACGTGGATTCCGAACCACTAACAAACAGCCATGCTACTGCCAGGTTTCGAACCTGAAGACTGAGGTACCAACGGTCAGAAGGTTAGGCAGTTGGCCTTCAGGCTGCCTGCATCTCGGAGGCTTGTTACAACCGCACCATCCTTTCTTCCAATACAATTTGGAGCTAATTATTCTATGGGTGACTTTGTGGAGAATTCGCACCTCTCTCCAGGCTACAGATTTATCAACTGTACAAATCCTCACTTTAATCGTTTAATTTTTTTCAGTTCTGTTTCCCTTGTGTGGTTTTCGTTTTCCCATTTACAACTCCAATTTTCTTGTTAGGACCATGATTGATATTTTACTGAATAATTTTTTTGTTCTAATGCAGCTGGCAAACACTTAGACAACTTGGTGTTGGATGCCTTAAGGCAAGCGTTGCACAGACGTTACTCACTTTGCATTATCCAGGGGCGCGTGTAACTTGAAGATAAGCCACGGACGCGAAGTAACAATGCCCCCGCAACGCCCTACGATCCTATTATAGGACCGGGATCTACGGAATGAAACCGCGGGGTATACAATTGTAAAAAAATACTAATGAGATTTATGTACTTGTGATTTTTCACTGACATTAGTTTATAGTTGTGGGTCAATTTTACTTGTACCAATTATTAAAAGAGATTGTAGTAATTGAACCAGCGAATTTAGCAAGCGTATGCTCGCTATCCAGAGCGCGTACTCGGCGATTAGTCTAGAAATTATAGATAATGGTAGAAAAATTAAAACGGTTTTGGCCCTTGGTACTTACTGAGTAAACAGTATGGCCCTAAGGCTGGAACTTTTGGAGACCCCTGCTCTAGAGCGACATACTGCTGCACTTAATCCACCCCCATGCACCCTTGAGTTTTTGAATTGCCTTGACACTGCAGTGGGCTTTACTGTCAACTGTTACATAAACGGTTTAAAAATATTCTTGGTAAATTGAGTATCAAACATGAGCGTACATCCCCTTATACTACTCGTAGAATGACGTTGCAGAAAAGTTCAATAGGACTATAGTGAACTGTTAACTGGGAAATGTCAACTGAGCAAACAAACGCCATGAATTTGAGCCTGGAACATTGCTTTCATGACAGCTTGGCTTTACGCTCCATATTGGAAACTGCAAACGTACTTTAAGATAAAGAATTGAGCAGTGCAATTTGAAAAGAATTAATCAACTGAACTAAGAACTAACCTAGGATGCAAAGTGGGGAGGTACGAGGTTTAACAGGAAAGAATGACTTATTGACAAGTCAAGTGTTCCAACAGGTGCGTCGGAATGGGGTGTCTACTGTTCAAGGTTTCTAATATATTAATATTAGCTAACTGTATTAACTGCTTACTGTACTATTATCGTATAATGTTTTTTTTTTTTTTAATGCAGCTGGTAAACACTTTAACAGTTTGATCTTGGATGCCTTAAGGCAAATGCTGCACAGACTTAACTCCCTTTGCTTTACCCAGGGGGCGCATGTAACTTGAAGATAAGCCACGGACGCGGAGTAACAATGCCCCCGCAAAGCTCTACGATCCTATTAGACCGGGACCTACGGTTTAAAGTGGATTCCGAACCACTACAAACATCCATGGCATAGCCGGGACTCGAACCCGAAACCTGTGGTACCGAGCGCCAGAGCTCTAGACACTCGGCCATTCAGGCCCTTATCATATAATGTATTACACAAAATAATTTCTGAGTAAATAAAACTTTCAGTTTGAATCTTGCACACTGATTAAGTCACGAACCATAATGCATATATTATCGTAAAGATCAACAGTGTGGCTACCCTTCCTTAATCGTCCGACCCGTGTTCTGGATATAACGTACACAACTGTGACAGTGGGTATAAAGCTTCTCGCGTTGATAATCAAATTTCCTGACGTTTATTTTCCACATTTCCTCCAATACGACGCGCAAATGAAGGATAATTATCCTTAAAAGTTCTTCGAGAAGGCAATGTTCGCGTTCCTGAAACATCTTGAGGAGAAAGCAGAACCAAGGCTCTTTGACAAAATTTTATGCAACTTCAAATCTGGCAATCCTTAATAGTTCCAAACAGGAAAAAAAAAAAAAAAAAAATTTATTTGAAAAATTTTCATTAATGTGTATATTTTATTTAACTATTTCTGTATTTTTAACAGTTATAGTGCTTGAGTAATTTTATATAACCCCAATATATTGAAACTGCGCATAAGTCCAAGGATATGGTATGAATAGATGATGTACCCTGAGATATCACTGAATAATAAATATTGATGCTGTATTTGTGTATTAAATTATCTTTATTCATATTTAAAATCAAGAATTGTTGCTCTCAGTTCTGATTGGCTCTAGAAGCATTGGGGCAGATGTTGTTCTGCGTGCTGTCGTGGTGACTTGGGAAGGTTCAGGTAAGTTTTCAATGTAGGCATTCTCAACGGATGAAAGACTTTGAATGGAATCATGACTTAAATGACGACGTGTGCGGTATATTTTTGGCTTGAAGCTGAAATAAAAGATCATATTCGATTATTTATTAAGTATGTTAAATTTAATAGTTAATCTTTCAATTCACATATTTCTTTTCGCAAAAAAAAAAAAAAAAAAATGGTATAACAGGTGGGCTGACAAGTTCCTAGGCTTACACATAGATGGCGCTACTAGTATTAAATCCATATGACTAGCATAAATCCATATCCCTAATCGTCAAAAGCCACATGTATAAATTTTTTATCATTATAAATAAATCTTTTATTTTATTTAATTAATCAACATGTTAATGATGATAAAACATTTCTAACAACAATGCCTTTCAAAAACAATAATAATAATATTTCTTTTAATATAAATTTTTAAGAAAATAAACTATGATATCAAAATGCACTTTTTACAGTCCAGTTTATTGAATTAGTAAATTTAATTTTCTGCAAATGAAAAAAAAAAAAAAAAATGAATTAGTGTAATTGGTGGGACTCTATGTTGATTGAGATAGCGTTTTCTGCATCTCTCATCGACAATCAGGCTGTTTGATTTAATCACCTGTTTTTTTTTTCCCCCACACAACCTAATAGGTGGGCTGAAAAGTTCATAGGCTGACACATAGATGGCCCTAGTAGTATTAAATTCCATATGATTTTTAGTTAGCCCTAACTTTCAAAAGACACGTGTATAAATTTGACAGCTGTTGCACTATTAGTATGTGAATTACAGCATTTTAGTGAAGTTATAGCATTTTTAGTGTTCATCATGTGCAGTCCACTCGGCTGACTGTCGATTGGACTCCGGTGTGAAATGATGGAGCCATGTTTCATCCATTGTCACATATCGATGGCAAAATTCGGGTTTATTAAGATTGAACAGCTCCAAACACTGCTTAGAATCATCAATTCGTTGTTGTTTTGGGTCGATTGTGAGCTCGCGGTGCACCCACTTTGAACAGAGCTTTCGCATATCCAAATATTCATTCACGATATGTCCATATGTCCTTGATATCTTTAAGGTCTCAGCTATCTCAATCAACTTCACTTTACGGTTATCAGAAATTATTTTGGGGACTTTTTTGATGTTTTCGTCGGTAACAGCCTCTTTGGGGCGTCCACTGCGTGCATCGTCCTCTGTGCTCATTTCTTTTAAATTTAGCTAACCACTTCTCTACGGTTGAGCCCACCTGTTATTCTGGGTAGTATATAATTCTGGTGATGGGTGATCAAATTCCAGCATCTCGGGGTAAATATATTTTCCCTAAAATTTCCTTAATATTTTCATCATTTTTTGTTCATTTGTGCCATTAAAATTCCTAAAATTTTCAGCATTTTCTTTGTCTTATTCAAATTCTGCGATTTGGCCACACAAACACACAATTAATTGTTAGTTTAATTATTAAAACTGATTTTGTCTAGTAATTATACGTTTTTATATGTATTCATTTATTGACGAAAAGGCTCGCTTAGTACGAATTTTTTATGATCAGAACTGGTGAACTGTTCCGATAAACACGGATTACCGTCACTCAATCGAAAATGAGAAATATAGAATGTACAGAAATGGAAAAAAAGCATAAAAATTACCTTAGCAATATCGCTACTAGTTCTAGAATGATAAAAATACTGAGGAATAAATAAATTTGCATTTTACTCAGGCCGAATAATAAATACATAAATGCTATGAAAAGAAATACACATCCGGTTATGACCAGTAGATTCATAACAAATTCAGTGCGCACGCTCATTGGGCGACGTGTTCTAACTTCTCCAGCATCATTTACATCCTGAACCAGCCAAAAATCGCGCATTGGCATCATGTTTCTGAAAGAAGAAAAAAAAATAACAACTATGCACTTGATGCTTAAAGCAAATATAAAATAAGATTTCATTTTTTTCTCACGAACATTTTCACTAAAAAAATTACGCAATTATAGTACAGTAACTTTCTGTTTATAATTCATAGTGCCATATAATTCACAGGCTTCATTTAACGGCCTAGCAAAATGAAACCCTGTATCAATCAAGTTAGGGAGAAACGTTTACGTTACTAAAATGAATCATATTGGTTTTAGTGTAGATCCATGTGCTGGTGATTATTTAATTGCAATAACTCGATAAATATATTATTAGAATTGCTAGTATAATAAATCAATAATAATAATATATATAATATGCCAGTAGTAATAGTAATTTTTTGGAAATGTATTAATAATTTTCCTTTTATTTCTTATGGAAACTTTCGTGCAGTATATATTCTATTTGTGGGGGCCTGAAATGGCTAGCGCTCTGGTGCTCGGTACCATAGGCTTCGGGCCTAACAGCATCGTAGAGCGTTGCGGGGGCATTGTTACTTCGCGTCCGTGGCTTATCTTCAAGTGACACTCGCCTCCTGGGTAATACAAAGTGAGTAGCGTCTGTGCAGCGCTTGCCTTAAGGCATCCAAGACCAAGCTGTCTAAGTGTTTGCCAGCTGCGTTAGAAAGAAAAAAAAATATTCTATTTGTTATAAGCACTAGAATCTGGTAAGAATTAAGGTCATATACCGAGGTACTATTGTACTTGAAAACGAAAAGATTCGCAATGTAAAAGAAAAAGGCAATTAGTAAATTTTTATTTGTGTATGTGTTTCACTTGGAGCCAGACGACCGAGTGACTGGCGCCAAAAAATGCCATCAGAATATACCCAGCGGCCTATAATCCGCACTCCGAAATTTTAATTTTTCTTAGAGTATAACTTCCTGATTATAGGCATAAAATTATTATAAATCTTCTATTAGCCGGAAGTTATGCTGAATACTGAAGTCTTCAGCAGAGCATTAAGTTTCGAAACTGACAGGTTGTAGCTCGAATCGAAGATTAACCGAAATTCCACCTGTCTGTTCCTATGTCTCTACAAAACATTGAATCTGCTAAAGATGTATCGACCTAGTGCACGTCCATGTATAATTTGAAACAATCTGTTGATCATTTCAATGGTGAAAGATGGTAAATGAAATAACTGATGATTTTGAAAATTTAGTTGCTGAATCTTTTTTTTTAGTAGAAAAGAGATGCATTCAATATCTCGTTCTATCTGTCTGTTGAGTAGATTTTACTGCTACAATATGCAAATTAAAACATTATAAAAAAAATGCAAATTTAAAATTTCTATATATTTTGTATATATATCTCAAAAATACAGAAGATTTAACCTCTAACATTCCTCTTCTATTTTTTTCCTCTTGTATTTGATTTTCAAGCGGTTTATTTTTCTTTAACTACTTTTACAGGGAACAAGCAAGTATGTAAGAATATGTTGGAAAAATATATTTGCAGTACTGTGGTGTTCTCATTAATTTTAAAACCTTACATTAAACAATACCTAATCCTAGAAACAACTATCTACTCCGTTTACCCAACACACATTAACCATTTTGAAATCTGCAATAGCCCATACCACAAATTAAACCTATAAGTTCGCATGCCTTCAGAGACTTATATAATTGGTAAAGGAAACACATTCACATGAAATAATTCACAAACAAATTCATAATTTTAAATATAAACAAAAGTGAATTTATTATTATTTACAAATGCTAAGCTTGAATTAAAATCATTTCAATTAACATTATCAAGTAATGGTATAATTCGAATAATGCATCAATGAAAAAAATATATTCTATACACAATTTCTCTAATACAAAACTATGTTTACTAATTAAGATAATATGGGGATCGTCTCTGCAAATCAGTACTTGAAACAGCCAGGGAAGAGGGGCATTATTTTTTTTTTTTCAAAATTACAGTTCAGTAATAATAAGAATTAAGTCACGTCAGTTGATGTTTTTCAGTCGGGTAGCATGGAAGTCTTGTCCACATCATGTCGCATGGATTGTGCAGCTTTTTTTCAAATGACGTTGCTGCCAGGGGATCTCCAGCTAATTCGTAGAAAACGTGAGAAGTATGCAAGGGAAGCCAGTGACACCGATTCATCGTCAAACACCCAGTCTAATACATCTCTTTCACGCTGGACATGATACGATCATCTTCCGTTTTTAATTCAGCCACCTTCCTTCCAGCACCGGAGAACAGTTCTCCCCTTGTCTCATTTTTTTTTTTTATTCTCTTCCCCTACGATGTCCATTGCCTCCCTTTTATAGTTCATTTTCGGGGACGGGGGGGGTTGACGGTTGCCGACACCATATCAGAGTCTATATTCGTTCGACAGACTCACTCCCGTCCATAAATCGAGATCCCCGTCTTGATGAACTGTTCTCTTGACCATCTGGCACTGTTATTTTTATGACCCCTGCCCATTAAAATACTTTCCACAGCTATCCCCTTCACCGCAGCTGTGGCAAAAGATCTGCACCCTCCGGAAACGGGTCATCTCGTTGGACATATCGGATTCCCATCCGGTCAGGTGCAGAGACCAACAAACACCCCCTTCCGAGAGAGACGCACATAGCATATGAATTATACAATAATTATATAAAAATATTTACAAAAATATATTGTTCATATTGACACAACAGTACTTGTATCAAATTTTTCATAGAATACAGCGATAGATTGGATTTAGAAATACTTATGGTGCTTTTGCCGCATTTCAGTTTTATTCTTTGAGAAAAATAGTGGCATAAAGTATTTGAGTTAAAGAGTATTGAGTGTGTATTTGATATTGTATTGCTGTATTGTATTGTATTGATGTATTTGATAATGTGCTGATATTGTATTGTATTGAGTATGTATTTGATATTGTGTTGATATTGTAGTGTATTTGATATTGTGTTGATAGATTAATTTGGTATTGTAGTTGAGTATTTGAGTTATATGGGGCGTAACCCCTCCCCCTTCCCCGTGCGGTATCCACTAATTTCCCGTTTATGGGTGAAATTTCACTTAACGCCTAGCCTAGAAATGGCACCTGAATGCAGCGATATATAACTGAAGATTTATAACGAGTCATTATGTTTGGCGCTATTCGTGGTAAACCAATAATGCGCTTGTGAATATTTTGCATGTCCCTCTCTAATTGAAAATTATTAATTTTTTTCTGTTAAGGTTATTTTAACAATTTGTAAACTTTTCTTATTTTAGTGGGGTTCTGTACTTTAGCTTTTTTTTTTTCTAATGCAGCTGGCAAACACTTAGACAGCTGTCTTGGATGCCTTAAGGCAAGCGCTGCACAGACGTTACTCACTTTGCATTACACAGGAAGGGGGGCGTGTAACTTGAGGATAAGCCACGGATGCGGAGTAACAATGCCCCCGCAACGCTCTACGAACGTGTTAGACCGGGACCTACGGTTTAAAGTGGATTCGAACCACTACAAACATCCATGGCACCGCCGGGACTCGAACCGAAACCTGTGGTACCGAGCGCCAGCTACTCGGCCCGCTTTTCACTTGTACATTTGGCAATTTTTTCCATTGCGGTTTTCGTCAAGTCCCTTCCTAAACAAACAAAAGAGCCGGTTCAATTAAATGTAAACATGAACAACTCTACATTACGACGATTCCATTTGGCACAAAAAATGACTTGACGAAATCGGAACCCTAAAGGGTAGAATCCCTATTTTATTTTTCTATCTTTAGAAAACTTTCTTACAATGAAACTCCTACTGTAACTTTTTCTTAATAGTCGGTGTCAGGTTTACGAATCCTTTTCTACCTTTTTGGATGTGTCTGTGAATTATAATAACTTGTTTACTACTTAGCAAATTCAACAGCAAATGCAACCCTAAAACATTAGCCATGTATTGGGTTGCAACATTGACGACATCAGGTACAATTTTCGAACTATGAATAGGTTGAAGAATGGGTCGTAATGAATTTCTATTTATTTCTTACTATATATATTTACAGTTTCATACGCATCCTCGAAGGACTATAAAGAGAACAATTGGTAAAAATTTAGAATCCTGTATCCTTTCTGCTAAATGCATAGTCAGGTTCCAACTCGTAAAATAATAATTGTAAACATAATAATGAATACCGCAGTAAGATTTCGCATCAAAACGATATTACACTAAAATTCATCATTAGGATGTATGAACAGTAGAGAAAAACCAAGTTGCCAAGTAAACAAACAAAATGGCTGCAGATGTCCGGTGTCGTTGTAAAACGTTATTTCGCCAAAATTCGCTATTAGGCTAACATTAGTAGCCAAGCAGCTATTATTTCAAATTTTATTTCTTAAATTGCTTTTACAAAACATTTTATAGCTTTAACCCCAAATATTATCACTATCCTGCCAAAAATCTATTTCTGAAATGCTTTTACGCTACAATTTATTGCTTTGTTGCCAAATTTTTCACTAACTGAAATTAAATTTTTTAAATGCTTTTATACCAATATTTATTGCTTTATCGCTAAATTTTATCACAACGAGAAATTTCATACCTAAATGATTTTTTCGTCAAATGTTATCGCTTTAACGCCAAATTTTTGGTCTATTATGCCAAAAAATTTTTTGCTTAAATTGCCTTTACGCCAACTTATATCGCTTTATAAACAAAATTTACCACTGTTATGGCATGGATTTGCTTTTACGCTAAAATATATCACTATTTTGCCAAAAATTTATTCCTAAATTGCTTTTAAACCAAATTTTTTTGTTTTAACGGCAAATTATTATGTGGAATTTTGGTTTGCTAACTCTCAAAAATATATTATTTTAAGAACGATAATAGACGTTGTTACAATAAAATTAAACCAAAATTATTCGCTAATATGCCAATTTTTTTTCTTATTATGTTAAAAAACATTTTATGTTGTCTGCGATGTCGAATTCGAATGGTACAACAATATTATTAAGAAAGAATAACAAAAGAAATCGAAAAATAACTTACATTTTATTCTGATATATCCTTTTTAGGAAGCAAAAATAATCTTTTTATTAGCTCTAAAATCTTTTCTGGAATAGCCATATCAGATGAATTAAAGAAACAACAAAAACGACATCACAAAACCACAAAAAAATTTAATACTTTCCAGCGACTTTTTTTCTTCCATGAACTAACGTTCTAAAGTCAAAAAGTTACATTTTTCAAAGCGAATTGAAATAATTGTTGTCACAAAACCTAAACCATGTTAACAGCATTAAAATGAAAATTATTTGATAATCAAATATAACTTAAAAATAAAGTAAAAAATCGTTTTTGTTGTTTCTTCCGTATTTTCAGGAGTGGCAACATCAAAAATAGTTTATATTCTGTATCAATTGCAGGCATACATGATAAGAACAATCTCGGAATAAAAAATAATTTATCAGAATAATTATTTAAAGGAATATATATTTCTGTTCATATTTACTATAAATAAAAATTCGTCAAATAACAATAAAATACATTGTTTGGAAAAAGAAGTTACGAATTCCTCTAATTACATTATTGTAACCCTAAAGAAATTGGCGGAACATTTGCAAAATATTCCGGGTTGCAAGATTGTCGACTTATTGACGTACACATTGTAGATTTCAACACAACAATTTCTGAGTTCGGTCACGTGGCTTTCCAAAAGAGGGTGAATATGTCTCCTAGATTTTATGGGCTGCAGCTTATTATATATTATATTGTGTAATCATACTATAAATATATTTAAAGACTTTGCCATTTGGCGGATTTTTATAGCTATCAAAATCTTCACAATAGAAACATTTGCAATAGTACATACCTTTAAGGGTATTTGAATGAAATCTTCGTTCCTTATAAAACAATTAAATGACGATTGGTTACTTTAAAATTAATAATGCTATTTACTTAAAAAATTAAGTCACTTAAAAAAATTTAACATCGTGCTTTTTAAGCATGATGCAACCTTATTTATATGCAATATTTTGAAAAAAAAATAAATGTAAACATAGCAGACGATATTTTAATTTTGAATAACGCGCTGTTGCCAAAAAAAATATTTTATTCCAAAACAATTACTTTTCTCAAATCATTTATCAAAATTTTAAATATGTGTATCTCTATATAAGTCAATTTTAATGTTTCAATAACAAATTATTGATAACATTATCCAAATATAATATTTCCGATCAAAAGTATAACAGCAAATATTTAGAGTAGTAAACATCACTTTCAGAATTCCATCCATTATTTATAAAACAAAGATGGCGGCAAAATGATGAGAACGTCGATTAATTATGAAACGCTAATCTTAAATTAAAGCCTATAAAATTTATTTTAGATCAAATATATGATTTACAAGTTTGTATAGATTGTTAAAAACCTTACTTTTGTATATAACTGAATTTAATGTTATTCAATTCTAAAACTTCTACGACGAGCTATTTAAGATTATTATACTATAAAAACTGAAATATAGTAATCTATAATGTTTCAGTAGTCAATTAATAACAGTATTACAATCGTATAATTCTGAATTTGATATTTTATGTATACAAATATTAAGCTTTAATTTGGCTAAAAAAATTTTTCTCTTAGTAATATTATAGAACCAAATTTAAGTACAATTGCAAATTGATTTATTCATAGCAAGCTTTAAGCTGTATAAAAAAAAAAAAAAAAAGGTTTATTCAAATTTGATATGTATGAGAAAATCTTTTCTTGGTTAAATCGCAGTTAACGAGACAATGTTTTTTTTTTTTTTAAATTGTGTGTGTGTGTCGCTAAACATAGTAATCCGGGATTTCTCTACTGGAAATTCGTTTTTGCGTCGGACTTCAGGTTTTGAACTCTTTTGTTACACATGATTCGATTATTTTTAATTAATTTATATAATTATTAATAAAATTTATCCATTACTTATATTTATTTATTTAATTAATACTATTAATTTATTAATTGTCTTCATAAAACAATTTTTTCATTTTTAAAATCTATAGCTTGACTAATTTTTATAATATTTTTTTCAAAGTTTATTTCTATGGTAATAGGTATCATTAAATTTTTTAAACTTTCACATAGCAAGCAAAAGTAGACACCATTTTTCTTAAAAAGCGCCGAAATGTTAAAATTCAATAGGTTTATTCCTGCTGTTCTTGTGTCCTAACTGAGATTCTCCAGTGCGCTGTGTGGTTAAGATGTCATTTATTTCAAGAAAGTCATTTTATTTTGGGTACAAGGTGGTTTGGCTACTTACTGTTTCTGGCAGACTACTCTGGTGCTACAACAGGGATTTATTCAATGATCTAGAATGCCAAGGTAAGTTTAAAGCTATCGAATATTGCAGTTTTGTACATTTCATTAAGAATGTTTTGTGTCCAACTTGTGGAGCGACTTAACATTACAAATTGCAAACTATTTGAGAATTGATATGAAACATGTTAAAAAAGTAGTCAATGCTGTTTTAACCCATTTAAGTTTATTTAAGACTGCTATAATTGTTTTTCAATGGAGCGTATTAACTTATTGAAAATGATCAAACAAGAACCAATTAAAAAAATAAAAACTGAAACAATTTAGTGCTGCAAAAAGAAAATTGGGTATATTTCATTATTAGAACTTTTTTGGGCTAAATGTAAAAATACTGACAATCATCATCGCCTCTAGACCATACTTTCTCTGGTAGGTATCATTGAAATGTTTCCATAAATTGGATTTGATCTCTAGCTTTCTTCGTTTGATACTACCCTGTTTTTAGTCTTTCGAAGATATACGCCATTTCATTCTACCGTCCAAACGTCGGTAGTTTGGAAAACTTAACTATTTCGTTTTGAATTTCACCCAATTGTAAGGTTTCACTATAATTAGATAGTCGCGAGAGGTCGCTACTGTGACCAGTACTTTGAGAACTGGTAAGTACGAGCGTTTAGATTTTGAGATGGACATCTTCGGAAATGAAATCGCTGATCTGCTCGCTTAGGGAAGGTTGCGAACTTCCTAAAGCTTCTTCTTCCAATCTGTTAGCTTTCAGAAGTTCATTCCAAGACTTTAGCCAGAGTGAATACCGCTTGGAGGTCGCCACCAATTCATGCATGGTATGCCGCTAAATACCCTGGTATGTCCTTGCAGTGCTCATGTCCTAGATCTGCACAAACGGCTTTAGCTAGACTAAGGACTGGCCACACTAAGAGTTTGACCTTAAATGGAGACGAGAAGACATACCCGTTTGTCATTGTTCGGCCATCGCGTCTCCCTCTCATCTCATTGATTGTATTGGTGCCTCTGTGAGGCAACTGTTGAATGAGGGGAGGACCGTTTACGATCTATTGATGCAGCATGATCTACTAGACTTGGTTTAGGATTCTAAATCAAGGGGATAAGCAACAACAACAAATTTTGAGATGACGCGCCAGAACACTAAGAATGTCTGTGAGAGCAACACGGTCAGGGACCGTATGTGATAAATGTGATGTGTTTACAATTTTTAAGTATAAAATAGAATTGATATTGTAGAAGTGGCACAGGGTGCCTTGTGTATTAAAAATATTGTTAATATTGAAAATAAATACAAAGAAAGAGATTGAGTATTTCCGTCCATCAGACGACTACAACACAAAACCACCTGACACAACTAGTCGCTAACAGGCGATAACCCAATGTTTTCAAAACGCTACGAAATTTTTGAAGTCATCTGAACGAAAAGAAAAAGGAAATTGTCACATAAGCTGCTAAAACCCGTTCCTCTCTATGCACGCATGTATTTTTGCAAGTTAATCTATTTTCATTTGCATCAATTTAAAATTACAATGATGCATCTCAGTTCTAGATAAAGAGTTGTGGGAAAAAATAGTAATAGTTCTAAAATTGTCATTATGCATGGTAGTTTAAAAAAAGATTTGTTGATTAAAAATGGAAATCGATCAAATATTGACGACTGGAAATTTTGAATCGTTCTAGACATTACAGACAGTAGCACCATTGTTGAACTTCTATTGTTATTCATCTACTCGTTTCGCTTATTATTGCATGCATATGAATGGCACACCATTCTCGATGAATTTCTGCTGCATTATACCATTTTTCTCGGTGATAGCGAGTCACTTCACTTCATATTTAGCTTGGGATTGTATAAAATCTGTCATAACTCTGTCGTACAAAAGTCGGTGGCACTGAATTGAACATTTGCACATACACTACACAGGCAAAAAATAGTCAACTACCAGTGTTGTCTTTAAAATTGCTACAATTAATGGAATAACTACCATATATCTAGCTTTAAAAAATTATGAACTGCAATTGATTTATCTAAAATGCATTTCATCTAAAGCATCAATAACGATGCAGACTGTTTATTTAATTTCCATATTCCTATCACTATACAGAGTAAAATAATTCCATGAAAGTAAAATAAAAAAATAAATAAACTATATATATTTATTAAAAACTCTTTTTAAAGTATTAAATACAAAAACTGTATAAAAAAAGGCTTTACAATAACACAATTAAATGAATAATTTAAATAAACAATTTCTTTCAAATTAGAGAAACTCTTTAAAAGACATTAAGTAAACAACTATGAAAAATTCTATAACGAATTCATGCAAAATACTCACGAGTTATTTTTATATCAATATTATTACATCCATATTTGTCAAATTAGTACAAATTGAAAATTCTATTAGTTTGAATTAATTATTCACTAGAAAACATTAAGCGAACGTTCAGGAAACGTTTTCACTTATTTTTACTTTTGTAAAATGCTTCCTTAAATAAAAAAATTAATTAATCCTGATATTTTAAAATAAAGCTAATTATTAGGTGAAGTCAATGTTTAGAATCCTTTAATAGTAGGATGCATTTCACAAAACTATTTATTGAAAATCATGTTTCAGCCTTCTTGTTTTACCGTTCTTGAGACACCGCTTCAGTTTTTGACTCCTGACAACCTTTTGAATCTTCTTGAGAGAAGAGGGATCCTATACTCCTACGTTCTGAAAATTAAATTACAAATATGTAATATAATATGCCAAAATCTGTCGTCAATTTTTGATATGTAGTTTTTTTCAACAAGGTGTATCTGGGTTTATATCAATCAATTTTGGTTCCAAGTATATATTTGTTTTTCCCACATGCTTTCAAAAGTAAGGACTCATTAAAAACTGATTAATAAATGAGAAACAAAAATTCACAAATCACTTATAAACAGGAGTCGTAAAGGGAAAAGCGTGACGTAGAAGCAACGTAAACTGTATAGTACATTAATAGAAGGTAGCACGAATTCTAAGATAATGGATGGCCAATATTACACACAAAATTAAGGCACCACAAAGCCGAATGAAATTTTCCATGTATGTTTGTGACTTTTATATAAATAAGTGATTACTAAATTAAAAATAATTTACTATAAGGAAAACTAAAAAAAAAAAAAATATATACTGTATTTATTACGTCGTTGAGCCACTTCCACTAATGCGCGATGCAGTTTGGTGGAGATTCGAGACTTGCAGATTTCTTATGGTATTTTACGAAGACTCATTATACAATTGCCTCGATCGTGTACTTAATTCGATTAAATTCTTACGCTGTCGAATTGTTTATCTAGATCAGTGGTCTCCAAACTACGGCCCGCGGGTCAAATTCGGCCCTCCAGTGTCATCAATCCGGCCCGCGATAGCGAATAGCTTATTATTGTTGTAATAAGTTGGATAAAAAACGCAGAATGATAATAACTCGGTTTTATTGACTTGCTAGGTAAAGCTTATTGACAAGAATAATACGCAGAAAATTTAACTTAAGCATAACAACTAGTCTAGAAATTATAGATAATGGCAGAGAAATTAAAACGGTTTTGGCCCTCGGTACTTACTGAGTAAACAGTATGGCCCTAAGGCTGGAAAGTTTGGAGATCCCTGATCTAGATCATCAAAGATTTTAAATGCGAAGATGAGCAATAAATCAATATTGAAGAGGCAGTTCTGTGGCACACTTGTTGTGTGTGGTCGAGCAATATCTCTTGAAAGTTCTGCCACTAGAGACATTGACTCTATGTCATTGAGATGTGTCGCGAACGTTCAAATGTCCTTCAAAGATACAGTTAATTATTGCTAGAGAAAATTAAGTATCGTGTTGTATCACCCGAAACTATCGCATCAAATGTGGACTTGGTATATACTTCCAAATAGGCAGAATTTAAGCTTTCACCAATAAGGATACTGAAAATGTTTCTTTTCAGAACTGTTTCCAAGAGGAAACTGGAAATGCATTTTTGAATTTTGTGATCATTCCACTTTAATAGTGTATGAAATGCTTCAAAAAATGTCGGACATTTATTTCTGCAATTCCCAGAATTTTGTTGATTCAAGCAATTTGAGTAAGATCGTGTTTTGTTTTAAAAGAAAATAGGTAAGAACTTGATGTCTCCAGTAGTCAATAAATGAATCAGAAAATAAAATGTTTGATCACCAAAAGGTTATTGATTAAAGGAAAACATTCTTAATGCACTTATTGCAACATTACGTACGGTTTGAATTCTTACAAATTAACTTATATATTCAAGGCTACAGCGACCACGGTCTCCATTTGACAAAATCTAAAAATAACCCTTTTCACTCGTACATTCAGTTTTATATTAATCAGATTTATTTACAATTTTTTTCACCAAGCAGACGATATTCTATTTCATTGCTATATATAAGCTGCATTCTTAAAAGTAAAGCTCTCGGTCTTTTTTTTCAATTCCTTCTATTAACGCATACTCTCCCTATATATATATCTTGTTCAAATTTTCAATCGTTCATAAAACACTTTTATTCATCCACTCAAGTTCAAATACTTTTTTTTTTTTAACTTTTGTAGATAACACTGGATGTTAATACAGTTTTTTTCAAACATTAATTCATTAATTAAATTTAACTTTTTTAGATTTAAGTTGCATGTATCAACCAATAGATGGTGTCAGATAAACTTAAAAAATTAATGAAAATTATTTATTAAGGACTTTCTAGAATATAGTGAAAAAAAGTAGGAATTGACTTTAAAAAAAAAAAAAAAAATTATATTACTTGTTTCTCTGCCTCTCGTAGTTTAATACACAACGAAAATTATCAAAGTATAAATAAATATTAAGAACATATGTATAGAAAATTAAAGAGTAGCTTGGTTTGAGACTTACTGTGTAACATCAAAGTCGTCCTTATCAACAATTTTAAAGTTCGAATAAATTTCTGCGATTCCTTCAGATACCCCTCTTCTAAAAGTTGCTCCGAAAACTGATTGTCACTTTCCGTGTCAGTCGTCGTCTTTCTGTTTTCAATAGCCTGCAAGGCATTATATAAATCTCTTTCGATACGCTCTGCAACAAAGACGAAATATTTTTTAAATCTAAAATTTAAGAAAATGCTAAAAACATTTTTACAATCATTTCAGTAAAAAAAAATTTATCCGTACGAAAGGAGATGCTTAAAAGTTCATTAATCGCAATTTATTGAAGATCATCCGAATAAAGCAAAGAACAAAAAGACAAAAAGAGAATCTGCTAAAGATGTGTGGTGCAATAGCTACTTTCAGAAACAAGGATACCGTTAGTAAACGTCTGTCTTCAATAGCCAGGCTTGTGAATTTACTCTTTTGTAGGCATTAGAATTTGCTAACAGCTTGTGGTGCAATGGCTGCTTTCAGAAACGAAGACACCGTAAATATACATATCTCTTCAATAGTCAGGCTTGGTTTGGTTTTGTCGCTCTACGGTCATCTTGTGCACACGTTAGGCTAAACAGACCGGGACCTACAGTTTAAAGTGGACTCCGAACCACTACAAACATCCATGGCACCGCTGGAACTCGAACCCGAAACATCTGGTACCGAGCGCCAGAGCGTTAGCCACTCGGCCATTCAGGCCCATAGTCAATTTATTTTTTCAATTGTTTTTGTCATACCACACGCAAATGTATGACAATTGCCTCTCCAAAACTATTCTGGGAAGCATCTTTCTCATACCCTTCAGTGGGTTATTAGTGTCATAAGTCAATGGAGCATATGATGCTCATCAAAATATACGTACTTTTACTTACTAGATCTTTAATTTCAAATAAAACTAACATGTCAATTAAAATGTCTTATCTTAAAATTTCTCTGAACAAAGTAGCGCTAGTCATTGCCGTAAAAGACTAAAAATGTGCGCATAGTTATTTGATCCAAAATATTTACTCGAACTTTTGTCAAGGATAATAAAAGAGTAATTTTCCTCTAATTTATTATAAAAATTTAACCAAATGTTAAAAAACCAAGCACCAAAAAGCAAATGTCAAGCATCAGATTTTATGAATGCAATAAAATAAATAAAAGATAGTTTTCAAGTCTTTGTTCTACCATCCAATTGCAGTAAATACGTGACTTTTGGTCTACTTTAAATCCAGGACAACCTTTTTTTTTTTCCCTATAAAGATATAAAAAACAAGACAAAAACCTTAATTCTTAGATAATTTTGTAAAATTTATATTTTCGAAGATATCAAAACATCTATGCAGCCAACTTGCTTACAATGTAGTGACGTTATACAATTTGATTTTTTTTTTTAGATAATTTGGCTAACAACAATGCAATTATCACACACATTGTTTATGTAATATATGTTGAAATATAATATGTACTTCTATTCATTTAAATGAAAAATAAGTACTCGTTAGGGGTACTTTTATAATTTCTTCGCATAGTTATTTAAAAGGCGTCAAGATAATTGCCAGAACAGTTTCCCGAGATGGGCAAATTAGTAACAGCGTGTCAATCGGCTATTTCCCTATATGGGGACATTCTACTAAGACTAACCATCACAAAATTCAAATTCAGTAGAAAAAAATACTACGTATTATCACTGGGGCTCCTCAATACACAGTCCAGTCACATTAATGTGACCACCACCTGCTTTCGACGTCAACGGGAAATAATCACAAAAGGCAGGTGGCAGCACATTGCAGTGGAGTGTATATAAAGAATTCAACTTAATACCACATTCCACACTCCACCTCTTAAAGCCAGAATATACAAGAGTGTATATTCTGGTTTTTGACAGGTGGTCACATTAATGTGACAGGACTGTGTATATTCGTAATGATAAGATGACCTAAATATATTGAAAAAATAGAAGATTACAAAAAAAAAATCGCAAGAATCTTCTTTCAGTGACTCAATCATAATAACCTAATTAAAGCCCCCAATTTTTTTTTTTTTTACCTACAACGAATGAATTAAGTATTCATACCCATTACTAAATGGAATCTACTTAAACGCCATAATACTATGAAACTCACTCAAGATCTATCCCGTATCCTGGAAATCCTACACATGCGCAATTGTGCATGCAAGTTTGCCCAAGTTCATCCTTCCTGATTAAAGTATTTTTGCCTCTTCATTAAACTCCTATTAGACTGACTTCCATCCAGCTGCATTTATACCTACTTTCTTGTAATTTCTTTGGGTTATCATTACTCATTTTCCAATTTTAAAGTTATGTTATTTTTCCTTTTATTTCAATTCCTTCTATAAGCTCACTTTTCTCTCTATATATATATCTTGTTCACATTTTCAATCGTTCATAAAATACTTGTTATTCATCCACTCAAGTTCGAATGCATTTTTTTAATTAGTAGTGGATGACACTTGATGTTAATACAGTTTTTCATTTATTAATTCAGTAATTAAATTTAATTAATTATATTTTTTTAGATTGAAAGTTGCATATATCTGCCAATAGAGGGCGCCAGATAAACTTAAAAAAATCAATGAAAATTATTTATAAAGGACTTTCTGCAATAGAGTGAAAAAAAGTAGGAATTGACTTTAATTTTTTTTTTTTTTTGTATTACTTGTTTCCTTTAATTTATTTAACTCCTACCACTTCAATGCTACTTTTTTAAAAATTTTAATCCTGAGTAAATGCGTTACATGCACTCAAGAACTCAATCCTCCAACCCAACCCTAATTGTTTCAGACAACGTTATCGGTTCATGGAGAATTTTTCCTCAAAATAATCTGATGCAGATTATAATAAGGATAAAATACCTACCTAATACCTACCAAGGCCATTTTTTTTTATAAGTTAACACTAATTGGCAGAAAAATCTGACAGGCACCGTATTATTACTGTTACGCGAGTTTTTCAAATCCTCTAGCTAAATGTGACTACAAGTTTATATCGCGTATCATTTAAAGTTTGATCTTTTCCTGATGTGAAAACACTACAACATTTTTTTTTTTCCCCAATGGCAGATTATGAACAGTTACAGCAAAAAAAAAGAGCAACGAAGTACAACAAAAAACATACAACAAATATGCTGAAACAGAGTTCATTAACCTAACAATAATGCCAAGTTGCAGATCTTTTAGCCACTAAAAAGTGTTACCAGGTGCACCACGGGGACGTAGATCTTCTGCGCACTCTACACTACAACATTGTTTTTATATGTTTACGCGACATGCTGCTTGATTGGCAATTTAAAATTGACAAGCGAAAAATGATTATGTGTCATCTCTATCAAAAAAAAAAAAATTCTTTCCTGAACAAATTATTCTTGAGATTGGTTTTAATGTTAAAAATTTATCTCATACCTATTTATGCCTTTCCCCGTTCTCTAAAACATATTCTATGTTTAAAAAAAAAAAAAAGCGTAATTTACCTGATTGAAAGTAATACTGTATAACAATTTCAACCGATTCCTCAATGGAACGACCTATTTCTTTAAGCCATTTAGAGCGGAATTCCTTAGTAATAGAACTAGAACCCGATGCTACAGCAGCAGACGTAGTAGCTGTAGGGCCCTTTGTTGAAGCCACTGAAGCATCTTCTTCCATTGGCTTTTCTCCTTCAGGGGAACGTAGTAGCTGTAGAGCCTTTTATTGAAGTGACTGAAGCGTCTTCTTCCATTGGTTTGTCACCTTCAGCAGACGTAGTAGCCGTAGAGTCCTTTATTGAAGTCACTGAAGCGTCTTCTTCCATTGGCTTTTCACCTTCAGGGGACGCAGTAGCAGTAGAGTCCTTTATTGAAGTCACTGAAGCGTCTTCTTCCATTTGCTTTTCACCTTCAGGGGACGTAGTAGCCGTAGAGTCCTTTATTGAAGTCACTGAAGCATCTTCTTCCATTGGCTTATCACCTTCAGTGGACGTAGCTGTAGAGCTTTTTATTGAAGTCACTGAAGCGTCTTTTTCCATTGGCTTGCCATCTTCAGGGGACGTAGTAGATGGAGAGCCTTTTATTGCAGTCACTGAAGCGTCTTCTATTGGCTTGTCGCCGCCTTCAGCAGTTTGCATTTCTTCAGTAGGGCTTTTATCAGATTTCTTACGTTCTAGCGCTTCCATTTTCTTCTCATTGATGCTGATTTCGAATTCCAATATAAGTGTTTCTATCAAATTGACTATGCCGATAATTGAGGATTCATCCCTTAGAAATCGATTCCATAAATTTGCTATTCTTCCTTTAAGCACCAAATCTGAAATTATTTCATTGTCCAGTTTTTCTCGACATGTGCAAGAAAAATCGTGTATTGTTGCAACTAACTGTTCTTCGCTAATGATTTCTTCTTCTGGAGTTTCGGGATGCAAATTAAAGTACTCTCCTACGAAAAATGAACAAACCTCAACGTCGGATGTATCCTTGAAATTGAATTCCCGAAACTTCTGGAGTTTGGCTATCAAATCTTTCGCTTTCTTTTTAGCAGATTTTCTGTCTGAAGAAGTGTCTTTCGTTGAACTTTCGGCATCCATTGAAGTAGATTTATCTGTGGCATCTCTGAAAGAAGCCATAGAAGAGTAGCCCGAAGTCGCCTCGCTTGGAGTTTCTCTGTCATCTGCTTTGGTAGTATCCGACATACCTTTAAAAGAATAGTAAAAAATAAGCGTTAAAAGATACTAAAAATATTAAAAAGATCTGCGTAATAAGTTTAATTAGTTCAATATACAGGGCGATTATGATTAAAGTTCCACTTTCAAAATGCTGTAAAAAAATAGAAAAATGAACTGATGATACTCGAATAAGGGGAAAAGGTACGGCATAAAAAGTTCCAAAGTGTAATAATAAATGGTGCTGTAAGCGGCCCAAAGAAAGTGAATTCGCCTGCCAATGATATTTTAAATCGAAATGACATCGTATTTGGCATGAGTTGTATATTAAACCAACTGTAGTGTTCAATGTGCTTGATGGTTTTAAATTTTTGACGGAAAAAATGATTTCCAAGTTATTCAACAGTTGTGACACAGTGGCTGTCCACCACGGCAAGGGCATACCAAATCGGATGGCAAAATCGATGGAACTTTATTTTGATGTCTTATCATTTCCTTCTTCTAGTGTCTTCAGTTCAAATTTGAATTAATTGTGACGAGTGTTTCTTTTTTTTTTTTTTTTTAAGCATTTTGAAAGTGGACTAAGTATAATATCCCTGTAAATAAAACTAAAAACGAAATTAAGTATCTAAATAAGTATCTCAACCTTAAATATTACCAACTGAACCTCATGAAATATCTACCTACTTTTCATCAAACCATGTTTTAAAAATTTCTGACCTATTCTTTAAAAGTGTAACAAATAAAATGAATAAGTTTTTTGAATAAAATTAAAGAGAATTGCATTGTTTGTCCGAAAATAAATTTAATTTTAAAAAATTCATTTTAAAAAAGATTCAATTATGTACACGTTTTTATTATTGCGAAAAGCATCTGAGCACATATCAAAGGAACAATTATATAAAAATTATAACTCTGGATATATGGGCAACGAAACTTCGTTTTGGGGCAACTTTACGGCAACTTATCCAGACTTGGGACAACTATACGATCGGGACTTCCGATCGCAGTAACTGCTCTTCGAAAAGTTATTCCGATCGAAACCGATATAGAATAATTTTCCGAAACTTGAGCTGTCTGCCTCACAAAAATATTTTTTTATACGAAAATAAATGTAACTACATTTCTAACGTTCATTTCCCAAAACATTTTCAATTGCGCTATTGAATCTTCACGATTTGTTCATATTTAATAAATTAATAGTTTAAAAAACTAAAAAACACGCTTTTAGAGTTAATCAAACTAAAAAGTAATTTTTAACATAAGAATAAAATTACTGACGAGAAAATGAATGCCACTGTTCTAAAAGCGTGGGGTGCTTGATATCAATAGTTATAATTTTCACTAGTTTCATTACGAAATGCAGAGTTAGTTTAAAAATGTCATACCCACGCTTTTAGAACAGTGACATTCATTTTCTCGTCAGTCATTTTATTCTTATGTTAACAATTATTTTTTACTTTTTAGTTTGATTAACTCTAAAAGCATGTTTTTTAGTGTTTTTAAACTATAATATTTAAATGAGGTCCCGGTACGGAGGACTGGTACTATAGTTCTTAGAATAATTTAATTGTGAGGAAAACAAAGGCTAAATACAAATATGTCGAGCCAGCCAGGATTCGAACAAGGAATCTCCTGATCCGTAGTCAGGCGCGTTATCCGTTGTGCCGCTGTCCCACGTAGGTTTGAATGTTTTTACTGAATACTTTCATTCTACATGGGTTAAATTTCACTTCATAGGTTAAAATAAAATCACTAATTCTGGCATGATCCTAATCATGATGAAATAATAAACTTATCAAAAATATTTTAGTGTCGTCGGTCCTTGATAAGTCTACAAAGTTTAAAATAAATCGATCGCTTAAAGTAGGGGCAAAATCGAGCCCAAAGAGTCAGTTACATACAAACAAACATACAGGTGAAGCTAATAGATGCGTATTAAAAGAAAAAGGAAAGAAATGATTCAACTACATTTTTTTTTATTTATTAAGGCAGATCACAAGTTAGATTAGTGAATCACTTTGACAAGGTAAATAAATTGAACATAAGTTACTATTTTTACTGAACGACTGCCGTTGACAACTGTTCCAAATCTGGCCAAACGATTAGACAAAGTGTGCAATGTCCAATTTTGGAAATCCAAAGATTGAACACCTTACTCCAATTAACAGAATCGGGCCCTGGGAAAAATTAACTTTGTTTCCCTCATCATATAACGCGTTTCTTCATACAATTATATTGCTTGTCCAAAATAAACTTAATTAAAGCATGTAGATTCGAAGGATTTAAAAAATAAAGTTACTCCTGCAACTAATTAAAGGTTTCACCTCTACTTATAATTTTATTTTCCGACTAGCCCACTTGAAGATTCTGGCAACTTTTGTGGAGATGTTGTTTAACCCTTTGCACTCGAAGTTTTTTTTTTTTTTTTTTCATTCGTATTACCAGCAACTCGAAGCGATTTTAGTCAAAAGATTCTATTCACGTGTAAGTTTGATATAAGCATTAAAAGAAACGCATTATTTATAGTGTTATTTGCATTGTCTCCGTAGCGGAGTCCTCGATCTTCTAGACAAATTTTAAATGGCTCCGCCCGAGCCCTCGAGTGCAAAGGGTTAATAAAGAAAATGAAATATTGCTTTCATTGTAGACTAGCGCACTGACGATTGAGTTACGGCAACTAAATAGATGAAGCCCATTTAAGAAATTTTAATTGATATAATGGATTTTATCGTTATAATGGGCTATTTTGCATTCAACTATTGAACGAGTATTTTTTTATACGAATTTATTTCCTCAAGTTTCTTAAATAAACGATTCTGAAATTTCAAAATTGTTTTTGGATATATAAAGATTTAAATACTGAATCAAGAAGCGATAACTGTACTTACCGCTTGATAAAAATCAACTTTTAACTAAAGAATATTTAATCGAAACAAAATTCTTTGCTTAAAATAGAATTACATAATATTTAGTATCGATATTAAAGGGCAGCATAAGTTTGTTTCAAAACAAATTTTTCACTGTAGCTGAAAAGCCATTAAATAAAGCAGAAATCAAAAATAGGTTTTTTACTAAGATATTAAATATTTAATAATGTGTACTGTAATATAAGTAATAATGTAAGTTGCTCTCTTTTAAAAAATACGGAACGAAGCCAAAACCGTTGTATTTTATTTAATCCTGTACTAATTTATAAGTTGAAAAATCAGCAATGTTTATTATGGTTTATTGTCATAAACTTAATTGTATTACAAAGTGCAAATTAAAAAAATATTAAAAGATTATCAATTACTTGAAAAACAATTATATGTTCAATTATAAGCCATCTTTAAACAAGGCAAACATATTTTATTCAGATTACTTTTTAAAATTACATTTATAGAAATTTTTTTGTTTTTCGTCATCATATTTAACCAAAATATATAATTATATTAAATCCAATATATATAATATTATGCTAGATATTAATTATGTATAATTATAATAAACAATTATGAGACTCTATAGTAATTAAATACTTACTTGTTAAATTGTTCAGTAGATTTTCCCTGTCGTATTCAAGTTAGAAAAATTCCTGTAGTAAAAAACTAAAATTTTCTTAAACGATTTGTTTTGCACTAAATTACTTTCTTTGCAAAGCTTTTACCCTGAATGATTAAATAATCGATAACGAGCTTGTTTGATATCAAAACGAATTAATTCGTGATTATATATCATAAGTGGAACGGAATCTGTTCCTATTGTACAATCAGAATCACGCCTTCTAAATAAACAGAAAATTTAAAAAGTTGTAAAAGACACCACCTTTCTCCAAAATATTGTTTCAGTTAGATTGACATCTAATTCAAGCTGCAAGTTTGTTATCAAAAGTCAAACCCGAAAGAAAGAATCACGGACAGCTTTTACACTTGAAACTGTAGTCAAGTTATCAAGAATTCGTTTTCCACTCAGAATAGAGTGCGGTTTTGAGATTGTAAACCTTATGTGTACTATATCGTAGTTTCATTTTATTTTTTTATTATATCATTTTGGTTCACAGGCCTGATGACCGTGAGTGGCTAGTTCCCCGGCGCTCGGTACAACAGGTTTCGGGTTCGAGTACCAGCAGGGGCCATGGATGTTTGTAGTGGTTCGGAGTCCACTTTAAACCGTAGGTCCCGGTCTCATATGACCGTAGAGCGTCACAGAACCCAATCACATTTCTCACCCACATCATTCTCAAACTGTAAAAAGGGCAACTCAGCTTTAAGCACAGTGATGTAGTGTGGTGTAGTAGTAGTAGTAGCAGCTCTTTGGCTTTTAAGCAGCTACACACATTAGATGCAGAGCTTTTTGGTCCAGCCCATTGAAATTGATATGCCATTTTTTTTATTAAATAGAAATTAAATACATATAAGAATGTACGTTAGTAAAAAATATTCAGTTAGAAATATTAAGCAAATAAACGAAAAGTTGTTGAAATTGTAAAACTAAAATAAAAAGGATGATCCGCCAACAAGTGAAGCTTGCTGTTTCTACATACTTCAGAAAGAAAAAGATTTGAGTGGGACAATAATTAAGAATATCAAAAGTAATTCTATGCCGTTTTCTGTTATCAAATAACGTAATATCATAAATTGGGAGGGATCTCTGCATTTGAATTACAAGTAAGAGGGACAGAATCATCAACTTTTTAGAAATGTTAAAATAAGCAGTCAGATGCTTCGGAGGTCTAGGAATTTCCTAATATCCTCATTTCTGAAGTATCAAGAAGAATGG